>PQMF01000004.1:0-285347 GCA_003004485.1 Aspergillaceae sp. MA 6039 | reverse complement strand
AAAAAAAAAAAAAAAAAAAAAAAGGTAAAGTATGTATTAGAAGATAGTAATATACACGAAGAAGAGACGGACAGCCAACAAGAGGGGGAGAAAAAGAAAAACTTTGACAAGGACGGACAGAAACTGAAATAGGGAATCAAACAAAGGACAGAAATCAGCAAGCGCGAATGATAGAAAGACAGTATTCAAGACCTGTATATCTTTGTATCCGGATCGTTCGTCTTGGGCCTGCCAATTGCAACGATTGCTGTGCTAGATGTATATATAGTGGGTAAAGAACGGTCACTTTTTACCTGCTTCCAACGCCTAAACCAAATGGTATAAGAAGAGGGAAAAAACCGAAGAGAAAAAAGAAAAAAAGAAACGACTAAACGCAAATACTCGCTGGGGGGGTGCAATAGTAATCAGATGTCCATACTCCAACGATATGGTTGTACTGGTTCGAATTGACCCATCCCGACATCTTCGGGCTGGTCATTGATCTCCAGTTGCAACAAATGGACCTTGTTGTCACTGTCGCTGTTGTGGCTCCCGTCGTTGTGGTGGCGATGTAATGTGGACAACGTCTTCGAGATCGCCGGGCGGTTGACTTTGCTGCTTCCATCGGT
This sequence comes from Aspergillaceae sp. MA 6039, assembly GCA_003004485.1. Taxonomy (NCBI): domain Eukaryota; kingdom Fungi; phylum Ascomycota; class Eurotiomycetes; order Eurotiales; family Aspergillaceae; species Aspergillaceae sp. MA 6039. The sequence goes on along the minus strand of PQMF01000004.1, from coordinate 284,739 downwards.
TGCTTTGGATACTGGGCGTGAAACCGGAGTTTCGGGACAGCGCCATGAAGACCCAACTTCCGAATCGGTTGGTGAGGATAACGGCGAGGGCGGTTCGGAGGCGGAATAGAGGGATGCAATGACAAAGTTCGACTCATCCCGGCCATGGGCCTGTAGAGCCGACGACGACCGACGCGTGTGTAGCGTGCTCCTTTCGGGATCGAACGGTCTATGAGCATGATAATCCGGGTGTACTGCAATAGGAGAGGGTTTAAGGAATTTTTTTGGGGCGGATGAAGATGTTGGCTGTGATTGTTGTTGTGGTTGCGTTCGATCGGGCGATAACCTTCGCCCCGTAGGAAGTGACGTCAAATGCTCACTATTATCCTCGTCTATTCGAGAACTCCCCGGGGGGCTACAGCGGACCGACGCGCGAGACCGTTCCTTTCCCGCCATGACTCTGGCACTGGGTGGGGGCTGCAGCATCCATCTCGTTTCGGCTTTGCTCTTGGGACCGCTCACGATAGGTGGATGTAAATCGTTGACCGGAGGCACACGAGCGATATAGTATTTGGATTCCGACCTGCCGCGACCACCTGACGATCCCTTAACCTCGACTTCTTCCCCCCATAACGGTTCATCTTCGCGTTGGTATCGCATCCGATTCCATCGATCTCCTAACGGGTGATTATGTCTCGAACTACTCTTGTCTTTCTTCTGCGACGACGGACCTCCCACGTCCGCATCCAGACTGGAGTTCGACAGACCGTCCGTATTCCAACTGTCGGTGCGACGGTTAAGGGCCCGATGGTTCCTGGCGGCGGGAGGTCCGGGACCCAGTGCGATCTCCTCGTTCCATCCGGGATTGGTAGTGAAGGGAATAGGCTGGGCAAAGGGTCTTGGTTGATCCGTGACGAGAGCGTCGTTCTTCTCTCTCTCGCGCTTCGAGCGAACAGCGTCCTTCAGGCGTTTCCGACGGTCGATGGAGTTGGCACAGGGGGTACAGGAGGCATAATAGAAGACGGCAGACTGGACTCCTCTATAGAGCCACATTGTCTGGGTCGACAAGGGGGAGGGGAGGAGGGGAGGAGAGGGGAGGAGAGGAGAAAAGCGACAATAAAGACGGTCTGAAACACGGCGAAAGTTGCAGGCAGCAGGACACACTCCGAAACACGGCCACCAGCCACAACCAAGAAAGATCCGAGAAGAATCAAGAGGTCGACGACGGCGTAGGACAGAGAGAGAGACAATCCGGAGTGTTTGAAGACCAAGGAAACCACATGAAGGGCGGACGGACAGACGTATATCGCAAGGCAGAATAGGAAGAAGGGGCAAGGCAGGATAAGAAATGCAGATCGCCCAGCGACCTGCAACGTCAGTCTATCGGAGTGACAGAAACAGAGAAGTCAGGAGAGAAACAGTGCAACTCGGTAGTACTCTATATAACAAAAGAGAAGAAGAAACCGCTCTAGAGAGAAAGGGCTCCTTTTGACTGGTTGGAGACTGTGTGAAGTTGAAGAAAGAGTGTGTCAGGAGAAAAACGAGAGCGGAGAGGGGCGGCAGGGAAAGTGGAGGCTGGATTTAGTTTGATGAGCCAGGGGTAGACCAAGGCATGTCAACGTCTAGTGGCAGTAAGCTAAGTGAAGAGTCCCTTGCACTGCGCAAATACACGTAGTTGTCCGGAGTACGGAGTAGTATAATATACTACTGGTGGTAGTAGTGGTGGTGGCAGTGGTGGTAGTGGTGATGGTGGTGACGGTGGGTATAGGGGACCGAGACGTTATGGCGGTTTTGCCTGGCGCGAATGATAAACCATAACCTTGTGGACTATGTAAATCATATATGATGCTGATAATAGTAGAAATAATTATGTCAATAGCAGAGTCTCATGTTAAACAACAGAAGAAGCCCTCAAATGTAAATTCTGGCCTGTGGCAGTCCGTGGTGGTAGCCGTAACAACAGCCTGCGCTATGCTAAGGGTTGGCAGTGAGAATGCGCATTATTTATGCGCCCTGATGCCTGAGACTAGAAAGTGATCCATGAATATAGGAATTTGAATAGATCAGGTCGAATCATTGATTGTGATATTTTCGTCCTTTGCCCATCATACACCAAGATAAACGCCTAACTTGCGAATGACAGATCAGTAAAAAAAAAGAACCCCATAAACACATCCTGAAGACATGCCTTGCCTTGTCAAAGCAACAAAATCAACCTGTACAGCCATAGCAATTGGCAAGACGGAGAGAAACCCGTGGAAAACACATGAGAATTATTAAAGTTAATCAAACGTTTGCCCTCTTGGCTTCTTTTTGCGCAAGCTTGGCCAATTCCTCATATACTTGGCTGAAATCCTCCCCGTCGTCCGCTTCGCTTTCCTTTTTGCCCTTGGCGGCCGACTTGGGAACAACCATCGTCACACTCGTCGGGCGCTTGGTCGCGGCAGAGTTGCCCAGCTCAGCTCGCGATGTCACGAAAACGTAAGGGATGCCGTGGTCTTCGCAAAGAACGGGGATGTGCGAAATGACATCCATGGGGGAGATGTCTGCCGCAAGTACGACGATCCCGTTGGGAATCGGGTTGGAGGCGTTGGGGGACGGGACGGGCGATTTCCGGAGAGCCTTGACGACTTCTTTGACACCACGCTTGAGGCACTTGTTCACGGCGGCTGATGGACATGTCAGTATCATGCATCCTTCGACGTCGAATCCAACTCTGCACCCGACTCAACCTGATCACGCATGGATTAACCGCTTCAAGCTTACCTTTCTTGACGCTCTTCAGGACCTTCTTCGCCGACTTGTCCTCAACCAACGGGTTGGCAAACGGCACCACGGCGCCAACAGGACGAGCCGTGTCGACCTCCATCTCGACCTCAGCCTTGACCACGCCATTGGGCTTTTCAGCACTAACGGCCTCGTCAATCCCATCAATAACCTTGTTCGTCAACTCCTGCTCGACGGCGCCGGTAAGAGCGGTCTTATCCTTCTTATCCTTCTTCTCCTTCTTGCTGCTCTTGTGCACTCCATCCTTCTCTGAGCGCTTTTCCTTCTTGTCGCGCTTCTCCTTCTTCTCAACCTTGTCCTTTCCCATTTTTAACGATAAGCCTCACGAAATCCGGGGAACAAAGAGGAAGAAGTTTGGAGGAGGAGGTAAGAAGGAGGATAATTAAAAGTGGGCGTAGAGGTATTGAAATTCGCTGGTTGTTCGTCCGGAAAACGACGAAAAAGTCGCAAAAAAACCGATCTTGGCGCTAAACCGCATTGAGAATGCGAGCTCCTTCGCATGCTGACTCAGCAAATCCTCTCCCAATCGGGCGTCGCGACGGAAAACAAGCAACGACAGCGACTTCTTTGCTGGAACCATCCGACCGCGCCTTGAGCTTGTCTTTGTCTGCTGCGGGGAGCTTTTCTCATCAAGGATTCGTGGTATGACGGATTGGCTGTCTTTGTTTGGGCTTGATTTAGTTGCATTGTGGGGCGTGCCTAGATGGGAGTGTGAGTTTATGCCCCATGGCAGGTCGCAAAGCGTGCAGAGGTATTCGGAGAAATTGACAGCTTCTAGATGGACTCAGGTAGGGCTTCGCGATTGTCTGTGAGCTCGCTGGCTGAAGGCGCTCCGCCGCCTCAGGTCACAGCGCTCCGCGAGTCCTTGCGACATTCGATCCGCCCCTCACAGTCTTCGCAACCCCGGAAACCTGGTGAGCCCGATTCTCGTGCGTGGCTAGCTACTTGGAAAGCTGACAGTATAACTCGGTATCTGTACAGACACAGAAAAGGAGGAACTTCGCGTGCAGGTCAACACCCTGAGATATGAATTGGAAAACATCAAACAGGAGCGTGACGTGACGGCACTGCGGCATGAGAAAGAACTCCGAGATTTACAACTAAAGGCAGATGCGGATTTCAGGAAGGCTCAGGTTCGTGGAACGGGTCTACAGAAAGCATTATAAAAAGTCTAATGATATTATTATGGAATATAGGCTGCCGAATCGTCTAGTCACCGCGCCAACTACAAGAGCGAGGCTCTTGCAAAGGAGCTCAAAGATATTCAAGAGAATAGCCTCAACGAGAAGACCAGTTTCGAGCGGAAAATAAGAAGCCTCCACGATCAAAACCAGGACGTGCAGGAAGAACTCAGCGACACCCAGGCGCAGCTAGCCGATCAAGAGCGACAATACAAATACCAGATCAACGAGTTAGATACCGTCCGCTCGTCTCTGCAGCAAACGATCGAGGAACTCCAGCACGAAGTCCAGCATGCCCGAGATGACCTCCAAACAACACAACAGAGACTATCTGAACGCGAGGCTGCTGTCGCCAACCTGGAGGCGGAAAACATACAACTTAAAGCGGAGGGAAGCGATGCGGAAACGCTAGCTATCCTCAAAAGGGAACTCTCTGACCAAGTGAACCACATGAGGAATTTAGAGATGACAAACCGCGAGCAGGCGGCAGAGTTACGGCATCTACGGAAGATTCAGAAAAATGTCGAGGTCGTGGAGGAACAAAAGAAGTCACTGGAGAACCAGCTCCAGTTGATGAAAGAAGTGGAATCGGAACTAGGAACTGTTCAAATCCAGAAGCAAATCTTGGAGGATGAACGAAGTTCTTGGACCAGTCTTTTACAAGAGAACGATCAACCGGCCGAATTTGATTCGCCGGACGCGGTTGTAAAGGCGCTTCTACAGGAGCGGATTGAAAAAGCCGCCTTTGTGGACAAGCTGGGAACCATTGAGGCGCAGTTCCTGGAGAAGGATGAAATAATCAAGGGCCTCGAAACTGAAAAAGCCAATCTGCGGGAAGAATTGGCCAAGCTCCAAGCGGCCGGTGGTGCTGCGAACCCAATGGCAGACAACCGGGTCAAGTCGAGACTCGAACGACAGCGGGTTCTTGCCGTCAAGGAAGTCGAATACCTTCGTGCACAATTGAAGACTTTTGATACAGAAGAGATCACAATGAATGCGGAGGAGAGCCGATTCGACGAGCAAAAGTCGCAACAAATCGCCAATCTGGAAAAGGTAATTGATGAATATCGAGCCGAATTGCAGAAGGCCCACGAGGAACTTTCCAAGCGAGAACCATCTCAGCCAGTAGACCCGCAGCCCCGGGGCGTGAAACGACCACTGTCGCCCGCCGAGAGTGACGCAGAGCACGAGCGACTCTCCGTGCTGTCCCGCAAGAACAGAAGCCTACAAGAATCGCTATCCAAATCCGAGCAGGGAGCAAAACTCTTGCATCAGGAACTCAAAGCCGCCAAATCCCATCTGAAATCCCTTCAATCCAAATCCCGCACCCGCGTTCTCGAGCTCCGCGAGAATCCCACTGCACAGGCCGAAAACATCAAACTCTCCACCCTCGCTACCCTCAAAGCGGAAAACCGCGACCTCCTCACCCAGCTCCACGGCGGCTCCTCAGACGTCAAATTCGTCCCCGCCAGCGCCCTGGACAGCATGAAACTCGACATCCAAGACATGGAGCGCTCGTCGCCGACAAGGAGAAACGCATGCGTCGCCTGAAGGAGATCTGGACCGCCAAATCATCCGAGTTCCGCGAAGCAGTTGCCTCTCTCCTCGGCTTCAAGCTGGATTTCCTCCCCAACGGACGTGTGCGCGTGACCTCCATGTTTCATCTCTCTGCTGCATATCGGCACGGGGATCCAGGAGCGTCATCTGACTCCCGCGGACCGGGGAGTATGGGCAACGGCGAGGAGAGCTCGATTATCTTCGACGGGGAGAACGGCACAATGAAGATCTCTGGTGGTCCTAATAGTCTCTTCGCCATGGAGATTAAACCGCTGATTAAATTTTGGGTCGAGGAACGGAAGGATATTCCTTGTTTCCTGGCAGCGATGACATTGGACTTTTATGATAAAACTACTAGGGCTACGAGGATATAATGTCGCCCTAAGCACTCCCCTTATTTTTGTTTTCTCTTTTTCTTATTGATTGGAGATTATGCGCATAGGCCTTGCTTTTCATGTGTTAGGGCTCAATATTCGCCGCTTTGGGCTCATTGAGCAGATCTGAGCCCCCCCTGAGCAGCCTGAACTGGTCACTGAGCAGAGGTTAGACTGATCGTCAACTCCTGAACCAAGGTTCATTTGCCAGCAAGTGACCTTAACCCACCCATTCCTAAAGTTGAGATTACTCAAAGCACATCGAGTCGGTCGCCTTCACTTGGGAAGATTGCCATTATTGGACAGTTGAATGTTTCTCAGCGCAACGCAAATGCTTTGCCAATTTTTTTCGAGCCCCGTGTGGTTTCCTCTCCACGCTTTCTTCTATATTGTCTTGGGTTTCTGCTACCTCTCGATCCTGGCCACAATTTCCGCTACATGGCCATTAGCGGCGCGTACATGGTGGCCATATAACCTACGAGGTATCACATGCGCATAGATAGACAATGATGTACAGGGATAAGATAGGAAATGCACAAGTTCTGCAGTGTGACCTTGTGCCCTAACAGGGTGCACTGTATGCCGGACCCGAGAACCCATCTTCACTGGCTGTTTATCTTTGCGTGTAGAGAATCGCGGTCATTGTTTTCAGCTACTTGACTTCAAACCCATCAATTCTTCTATCATTCTAACTAGGTATTCGATGGCTGCGTTCAACTCAGAGAATATTGACATCAGGTCCACCGCTGGATTCCTCTCCAATGCGGCCTGGAATTCCAGCATAAGATCTCTGTCCCAGCGTTGGATAGTGGAATTGCCGGTGCAGCATCGCCCATGTTGACTGATTGTAACAAAACTGGCACCGAAGAAATTATTTGATTGATGAAACAGCAAAAGGGGGAAGTTTGTTGTTGATATTCTCAGGGCTATTTTAAAGTCGACGAGCCCGAGCTATACAAGGTGTGAGCGGCGGGCACCAATGAAGCAATGGGGTGTTTGGCATAGCCAGTTAACATGTAATACTAGACCCTCTACCCTGGACATAATCCTATATAAGATTCTCTCTCTTCATGCAGATCCAAGCGGTTCCTGACGGTCAGTCTCTGGTAAACCATCGCCAATAGCATGGCTCTCCTATTATCACTGCATGAGAAGGCAACTTTTCCTATGTTCAGCACAGAAATATTTACTTCGGCGGTGGTGGTGGTGGTGCACCAGGCTCTTTCACTCCTGTCGTATCATATCAGGGGGGCAATCCACAAATTTCTCCCTGGAGGCTTTTTGAGAACAAGCAGATGTGATATATGAATTGAACAATAACTAGCAATATCTTCCCTCAGATCATTGCCAATCACAAGAAAAGGATGGGCTGGGGAAAGCAAGATAATTCACAGATTTGGATATTTACAACCACAAAAAGGACAATGCGTTCTAGTACCTTCAAACTGGTCAGAAACGAGGAGCAGCGGTCCAGAATAAGTACAGTATCAGAAAAAGGAAAGACAAAAAGAAGGTTAAGCCATAGCAAAAGGCAATAGGAGGATTTCACAATACAACACAAAAGAAAAGGAGAGGACCATAGCCTGAATAGTAACAAGCAAGGAAAAATGAATATAAACAACAGGTGGAACCTGGGCAGATAGAACATGGGACACGTAGGGTCGTGGTGTATTAGGTTCATGTGCTGACAACTGATGGAAGTCGCTCAGGAAAGCCACGAGTAGAGAGGACAGTGCCACTGCAGTAACGAGAGGTTAGGTTCACGACGAAACATACTTCCCTGTCACCAGTTTGCGAGCAGTAGGAACCTCATTCCAAGTAGCCGGGAACTGAGTTTCCGCGCTTTGAGCGGGAGAATCATCGTCAGCAAATGGATCAGATGCCTTCTCTGCACTCTCAGATGCAGCACTGATGCCCAGTCGAGAGCCTGCGTCAGCCGTGCGAGCCTCAAATTTGGCCTCAACTTTACCCTGCCGTGGCCAACTGCTCGAGGTCGAAAACCGGACCAGGAATTTGCCATCTGCGCCAGCCTTGATTTCCAATTCTGGAATCTTCCAAGCCACTGCAGACTGCTTGCGGCGGAACGCGCCCCCTTGATTGGGATACATGACGGCGTTAGTAGCATGTGCGACCTCACGGGTCTCTTGAGGAGAAGTATCAAGGTTCACTGTTAGGACAAGGTTCTTGACAATGACAGATTCCACGGGAACTGAAGAGGTGAATGATGGGTTCACGGAATAGAAGACGATTGCGCTCGCTTGGAACTCCTCGATGTTCCATACAGGCTTGAAGATGATGGGACAGTAGGCCGAGGAGTTCGACGGATCGAGATGGACTTGGTACTTGAAGGCAACCGTTGGCGATGCACGAGAGATGCTTGGAAGCGCAACATTGTATTCGCCCCGTTTGTCCTCCATCAACTCTGTGCCCTTCGGCTCAGCGACAAAGTGAGGATTTGCAGCGACCTTCTCCAGAACGTGGAAGTTGTTTAAACGAACTCGCATGTTGTCCAAAGATGCTCCAGGAACGGGGGTGTATGCTAGTGCGAGTTCCCCAACAACAGAAGACTTAGTCACTGCGCCCTCGGAGAACCACGCGTTAACCGTTTCGACAATGGACGCATTGAGCCCAGGCCCGTGCAAGTCCTGGTGCAGAATAGGTGTAGGTGCGCCGTGAAGCGTGTGAGATGAGCGAATGGAGGTAGTGTCAGACGCTGTATGGTCGTCCGTAGCATTACTAGGGGAAGTAGCGTGTTTCGCTGATAGAGAAGGTGATGTCGGCATTGGTGGACTGGCGCCTAGAGGAAGGCTAGCGTCGTGGCCCACAGCAGGGGAATTTGGAACAAAGACCGTGTTTCGCACGTCCCTACGGCCGCGAATGGTGCCCGCATTTCGTCGGATGCCTGGTTGCGGGGCCCGCTGCAAAGAAGAAGTTAGTATTGCCAACACATATGTATCCCTTAGGGCAGCACTAACCATTCGAAGGGTATTAGCCATTTCATCCATTGCTTGCTTGGCCTGGCCTTCATCTTCAAATATTGGTTGTTCGCGAATCGTCAAATTCATTCCTTGCTCGTCGAGGCTGCAAAAGATGTGGTTAGCAGCTGAGGTATCTCTCGCGATAGCATTTAGCTGGAACGTACCTTGCCGCCTCTCTCTGAGCTCGAGTGATTTCATCAATAGCCGATGGTCTCTCCGTGAAGCCTTCTGAATCCACACGTGGCTAGTTCATCAGTTAGCCCGGCCTCCAATTGAAACCTCTTTCTTTTTTTCTTCCCGACAACGTACCTCACTTGGAGTAATGTTCGAGATGCCGACGGAAGGCGCAGTTTGCGTCTCCTGACCTAACCCACCAGCACCATTCGTAGCATGTGCTATGAATTGAGGTTCTTGGCCGGTCTGTGTAGCTGTCCTAAAACCTTCACGGTCTCGAGACTCACTCGGGTGTCGAGCACTTTCGGTAATGCTATCTTGAGCGGTGAGAGCAGTATCCGGGCGATCTGGACCTGGAGACGGGGATTCGGGGATTTGCATGTCGCGCGAATCGCCCCTTTTGAAAGGAGCAAATGGGCTGCGGCTCTTCTTGTCTGAAAAGAAGGAACCGGCCGGTTGTGCGATGCTCTTTCGCCTATTATTCATAACGGTACCGAGTCGTTTCAAGCCGCCAAGAGGATGTCTGGGTTCGGGAACTAAAAATGCATATAAGTATTTATCCAATATGAGCACGGGCCGATAATCTCAGTAATCCTTACCTGGGGGTGATCTGGGGCCAGCTAGAGTCTCGGAGCGTTGGCTGGCAACATCATCCTGGACCAGCGGCGGAGGTGCAGTAGGTGCAGTAGACGCAGCAGGGTTGGGGGTCACGTTGGGAGACGTATCCTGCCTTCTCGCAACAACGGGTCTCCCTCCATTAACCTTGGCCGCAAACGTCTTAATTTCGTCAGCCGTCTCGACGTTGAGAAGAGCGTTCAGGCAGCTCTCAGCTGCTTCACGGCATCGCTCGACGTGATCCGCCTCATGTGTTCCTAACTGGGTTAAAACATCTCGGAGATGATTTAGCCGGCCCTCGTCAACAGCCTGCAATTGCTCGAACACAAATGGAGCCCTCGACTCCCATTGCTGGCTGACTTCTTCGGCTGTGTGGACAGCACTAGCCAGCTTGTCTGCGCCTTTCGGTCCCTTTTCCTTGGCCTTATCCACCTTCTTTTGAGAGGTCTCTAGGTTCTTCGCAAGGCCAGCCAAATCACTTTGGACCACAGGCATCGAGGCGAGGTCTCGGTTCTTAGCATTGTATTCCCTCAGTGGATGCTCGACATCATCGTCGATCTTCTGCGCAAGGCTCTCGTGCGACGCAGCGACGGCTTCAGTCGCGTTAAGTATGCGCTGCCACGGCAGCTGGAAAATACTATTGTCATAACATTTATCAGCTTTGTTCCTTTTGGACGTAGCGAAATATGAGCACTCTTCCCGCGGCGTTCCAGCTTACCCGAGCGCGGCGCCATTATCCAACTGGGGCCGAGTGGCAAGCTTTCGCAAACCTTGCGCATATGCCTCTTCAACCCGTCGTCGCTCCTGTCGCAGAAATCGAAAGCGTCAGTTCCGATGGCACTGTGAATTGAGGGGCCGATGGAAAGGAAGCGCACCTGAAGCCAATCCGCGACATCCGAATTGACCTTGTTAATAAGACGAATGCGATCATTGAGTACATTTGTAGCTTGACCGGGCTGCAAAGAGGCCTATTCACCGGAAATTAGAGGATAAGTTAGCTCGCAATCCGACAAAAATCCAAGCATGGGGGGGGGAGGTGGAATAAAAGGACTTCGGGGGGACGTCATGCGTACCAGCAAAGCTGGATACTCCTGCCGAGAGAGCTCCATGACTGCTCATACGTAATTACTGCAGAAGACAGGATCGGCTAATCGCATAACACTCGGGGAGCCTGGCAGTAAGAATAGAAATAGTCCGGCATCGAACGATGCGATTCGCAGCCGGTTTGGGTCGCAGCTGAAGCCGAGAGTAAAGAGAAACAAGCCGAGAGGACGGGAGGTGGTGCTGATGACGACGGCGGAGGTGCCAGGCTCGGAACAAGAGTGACCCCGGCGCTAACCGACTTCGGCAATGATGCAGGTATCATGTCACCTAACCCTGAATGCGACGACGTTTCTTAATAATAACCATTGTCAATCTACTATTGAATTGACTACAAGACCTCTTCTGCTCATTGGCGATCAATTGAATATGGCAACGGGAGATTGGAGGAAGTCCCTGGGCTTCACGGACCGACTGACGGTCATTCAATCTCTGTAAGTCTCAGGCTAGGATTCATATGAGAACGTTAGCTAACAACCCTTTTTAGGACTACGGCCTACCAGCAGGTCTCATCATCTGCAGCTTTTGTGGAAGCTCAGTCTCAATCGAAGAGGTTTGAAAGTGAAGCGTATGCGGAGGCCACGTCCAAGGTTTGTGGAGTAACCAGCGGGGGTTGTTTCAAGCTATTACTCATGTACCGGGAGCACAGGAAGAATATGATCGGATGTGCCAAAAAGCCATTGATGCTGCAGAGGCCACCGGGTCAGTAGGGCCAGTCATCAGCAGTCCCCATCAGAATGAGTCGGAGGAAGAGCGGTGGGTTGGTGGTCAGACAATTGGCCAGTATAAGTCTTGTTTCCATCATTTCGACGGACTGCATTCGGCCATCTACAAATCGAAAAGGGAGGACGGGAGTCTGGTGGCAGTCAAAGTAACGACGCCTCATATGTTAACGGCACCCCACGACGCTGAACGTGAAATTCGGCTTTTGCGTACAGCCGCCAGTCAATATGTGGTTCCTTTATTGGAGACATTCAAACTCGAAGGAGGGAGGTTGATTCTAGTATTTCCATTTTTAAAACATGACTTCGATCATTTGCTCCGTCGAGACATGTTAACAGCGGCGCAAGTTCGGTCCCATTTACGGGATATGTTCAAGGCCTTGGCGCACCTCCACGAACTGGGGATCATCCATCGCGACGTCAAGCCGTCGAACATTCTAATGGACTCTCCTGATGGGCCAGCATGTCTGGCAGACTTTGGAATTGCTTGGAAAGAGGATGACAGAGGCTCTGAGCCAACGGACAAGAAAATCACCGATGTAGGCACAACGTGCTATCGAGCACCCGAAGTTTTGTTCGGCCTCAAGGAGTATGGAATTGCTCTTGACTTATGGGCTGCCGGCTGCGTTGTCGCAGAAGCCATCGCTGCCGGCCATAAACAGCTGTTTGACTCTGGACCCGTGGGAAGCGACTTGACTCTTATACAATCCATTTTTGTGACTCTGGGAACCCCAGACGAAGAGATTTGGCCGGTGAGCTACCTGATCTTTTTTTCTCTATTTATTGCACCGGGAGTTGTGGCAACGGTATGCAGTAGTACTGACATGCCAGGATAGGAGTCGTGCAGATTGCCGGACTGGGGTAAGATCGAGTTTCATAAATATCCCGGCAATTCATGGGATGAAATCCTCAAGGGTGCTTCTTCCAATGGCCGTGACTTGGTGAGCCATTTAGTACGGTACGAAAGCAGCCAAAGGTATTCTGCGGCAGAGGTATGTGGGCCCACAAGCTCCATAATCCTTGCGAAATATGCCAGGATAAGTCTGACTTTTCGAAGGCGCTAGCTCATCCATATTTCTTCTCATCTTCTTGATCGTGACCTTGAACCATGGAATTCTACGGCGGTATGAACGTTGGCAATACGATTGGATACGGGACAGAGATAAAATTTTGGCCAAGTGTCGATAGAGTTTTGAGAGGCGATACCCGTAAACCACGGTGATATCGAGGCAACAATACGGAGTATATTATTGATTGTTATTATGCTGAGCGAGCACAAGATAGACAATCCAGTATTATGGGTTGCAGGAGAGGTCTCAGTATCCACCGCCCACCGGCGTTTCAGGCAGTCCCGGTGGCGGGGTCGCAACCCTGAACCTGGGGTGCATATTATTTCAAGGGCTTTTGGAAAATTTGAACGAGTGGCCGCGATCACAAGAATGTGATGAAATCTGCCGACCTTTATCACATTGCTGGACTATTGTACCTGGTGCCAGGAACGACAATGTGTATTACTGCTGGTGGTTGAACCGTGTGATTATTTGACATCCGACGGTCACCACCAACGCAACTGATAGGCGCTAAGATAATGCCTGATAGGACTGCTGCAGACCATCGCAATCTAATCGCTCACTGGCATCTTTCGGCATCCACCCCTGTTGGGACGTTCTCCGTTGGACCCTGTGCATAACCGGGCCTATGCACCCCTGGATGCACAACCAACCGGGTCGCGTCCAATTAGACCCTCGTCTGCTGTTGGTTTCCCTGGCGGACGGTCCCCCACGAGGTGTGGCCTCTGCGTCACTAAAAGCGAAATGGATCAAGTCATACCGAAATTGCAGTGAGCATCTACGGACTCCCGAGGACGGTTGTGTATGTTTTGGTGTGAATCACGTCTTGCCTCTACAACCAGCTCCCCAACGCCTTAACCATGAATGAGTTCCTTCATAACTCACCCATCTAGCCCAGGGTATGGCCACAAAAATGAGGATAAAAAAGGGGTTCGTACCAGTCCGTGGTAAGTCTGGTAGGTTCTGGTATGGTATGGCCGTTCCATGGGTGTTGACAGGGCGCCACGATGGCGTAATACAGTTACCGCATAGCCAGGCACAGTAACATTGACCACCAATCAGTGCGTGCAGGGGCCAGACTTTATGTCCCAATCAGGCTAGCGCGTTCCAGATCATACGCCGTATTACCGCGCTCTCTCTCCCCACCGCCGTCTTCCTTCATTCCTGGCTTCCTCGTCCCTCTTCTTCTTCTTCTTCTCTCCTGCATCCGCTCCTTCTCTTCTGTTGTTTGTCGAGTTCCACCGTGTGGCTTTCTTTCGTTCTTCTCTTCGTCCTTAATTTTTGTCATTCTGCGCGGCCTGGAAGCTCGTTGTCTTTCTTTTAGTTCACAACTGTTATACTTCGACTACTACCAGTTATAGTAGTATCCATTCTTTCATTCTGCAGCATTCCAGGCGCGCTGGTATCCCTTTGGAGACGCGATTGGAAACGCGACTTTCTTGGAATCATTCTAGGCCTGTCATCTATCAAAGACAGGGAAGAAAAAGGGAATCAAGAACCAGACTATCACCCAGATCTTTCGGCCCTAACATCTGTGACCTCCGGAAACGCTGCCTTCACTCGTTTTGACCATTGGCCATCTTTTTACAGCTGCTATCTTTGGAAGTGTTATCAGTGCCGATCTTTTTCAGTTTACTTGCTACCCGTCTTCAACTACAGTCATAATGGTACACAGACATGCGCACCGGGGTCACGGCCCTAACCTGGAAAGGCGCAGGCCTGACAGCGGTGATGGAGATATTCATGTAGTGTACGTCACAGCGCCAGCGACATTCGACGGCGATATCGGCGGCTTTGTGACGGGAGAACCTGAAACCAAAACAAAGCAACCCATGGTAGACGTTGGTGACGCTCTACAAGCCACACAAACTTCATCTGCGGAAGAGTCAGAAAAGACTGGGGATACGGAGGAGCAAACGACGCAAGAGCCAAAGACGCACAGTGAACAACAGGAAACCCAGACGGCAGACGAGAAGGAACCTACGAAGACTGAACCGGCTGCTACTACTACGAATAACCAACAGAACCGTCAAACAACCCTGTCAACTGCCACTGCTGACGCCACGAGAGAAAATACGCGAGCATCTGCTACCAATCCTGATTTGGGCCAAGTCACTGCTGCCCCATCTGCATCTTCGTCTTCCGATGACGGATCAAGTGGAGATCTGTCGACGACCTCGAAGGGTTCTAGCTCTGGCGATATGAGTGGTGGAGCAAAGGCAGGAATCGCAATCGGTGTCGTTCTAGGGGTTGCGTTGATTGCCGCATTGGTCTTCTTTTTGGTGCGCAAGAAGAAGCAGAACCAAAAGATGAGGGAAATCGAAGACGAAAAGATGTTTGGCAACCTTGGTCCACTTCCAGAACCACAACCACAAACGCCTTCAATACCGGAGGCCAGAACCCCAGTGGAACCCCCGCAGCTTGATGTCCGTCCGGTCACACAATTTGCTCCATTCGGATTGGGAAATACTTCCGCGCCCCCCGAAAGTGCTGCTGCTGGGACAGCCGCTGGTGCTGCTGCGCACCAGTCTCCGCCTCACACGCCACAATCGACCACCAGCCGCAAGGATCCTTTCGGCGACCCAGTGAACCCCTTTGAGAACCGAACAGAGCCCCCGTCGCCTGCCGGCGCGTCTCGATCCGTTAGTCCACCGGATGCTTCCGGTGCTGGAATCACTCAGAGTGGCTCTGCACCCGGAGCTGCTGCCGCTGCAGGCGCTGTTGCTTCAAAAGCCAAGACATCTGAGAAGGGCTTGCCAGCTGTTCCGGAGCCTGAAAACGCCGCATCCCAATCCCAACAGCCGCAAGGGTCCACCGGGCCGAGCCCTAACCGTGCACTGACCCCTGATGCTATTTCCGTCGCATCCTCAAATGTGTCCGCCGCAGCTCCGGCTGTCGCACTGGCCGGGGCTCCTGGTCCCGCTGTGAGCTCTGCGCCTGGCTCTGGCTCATTGAATGTTCATCGCGTGCAGATGGATTTCACGCCATCCATGGATGACGAATTGTCGCTTCGCGGTGGCCAATTGATTCGGTTGCTCCATGAATATGACGACGGTTGGGCTCTGTGTATTCGTCTCAACAGTCCACAACAAGGAGTAGCTCCTCGATCTTGCCTCTCAGCCCGGCCGGTGAAGCCCCGCCCCCGACCGCCTCCTGGAGCTGCTCCGGGTCCTCATGGTCCACCGGCCATGGGGCCCAACGGTCACACTCCTCTGCCTTATCACACTCCTCCGCCTGGTCAATCTCCTCGATTTTATCCCGCATCGGATGGTCGACCTGGCTCCCCTGCACGCCCTATGTCACCGGTCCGTCCTGGGCCCGCCGGGCCTTCCGCAGCACCATATGCACCGCGACCCATGTCCCCAGGGCAATTTCCTGTAGTCCCACGGTCCCGTGCTCCCGGTATTCGACAGGTGACGCCCAGATCCATGAGTCCGGGGCCATACGGGCCTCCAGGCATGCCACGGCCCCAGATGCCGATTAATTACCGTACACGGAGCAACAGTGCTGGCGGTGCGGTTGGTCCGAAGTCTCCGGTAGCTCCTATAGCACAACCCTCGCCCGGAGAGGCGCACAATGTCTTTTGATTCGCCATCAACGGATCACGTCCAAAAGGATTAATGATGACACTGTACCTGTACCTGTTGGATAATATTGCAAATGATGTACTTAATTAGCTTTGGCCGTTTGTTCTTTTTTTTTTTTTTTGCCTTTGCCCCTGGTGGGCGGTTGATTCTCAATCGACTGCCATCTGTCCTTGTCAATCGTTTCACCTTCTTCGTTCTGTTTTGCGGCGTGGCATGCTAGGAATGCCTTTCTGGATTGAGTGAATACCCATAACCCTGCTAACACCATAGTTGTCCCAAATCAACACAAGCTTCACTACTCTGTATCTATCTACCAAGCCATGACTATCCATAACCAATCTATCCAGATAAGCTACGCATTATGCATGTTATGTATTACCCAATACGGCAATCAGCCCTCTGAAGAGCAATGATTCAGCGCGCCCTTTTCCTAGACGATCACTTACCATATCTGGACTTTTTTTGCGGAGCGCTGATTCAGTGGCCCACTAATAATTAAGTTCTGGCCAGTAAAAACCCGGGTTTTCGCCATCAGATGCCTCCGTTATTTATTTTATGCACAGGCATTAATTATGCCTCATTGAGGTACTCTCTGTAGTGATTTAGATGCTCCCCTCCCATGTCCAGCAACGCAATCCGTTTCTTCTTTCTCTTCATCTTCTTTGGATGCGGCTCGTTTCTCTCCATACCCAGATTTCTCTGCCGCTTCAACGACCATGGGCCCCAAAGCGAGAAAGAGTCATCTCCCTCACCCACTAAGGAGCAATTCCCAGAGATGGATCTCGACAAAGGTATCGTGGGATGGGAAGGACAAGACGACCCTGCCAATCCTCAGAACTTCTCTCCTGCTCAGAAATGGAGCTTACTAGCCCTAATGAGTTCCGTTACTATCATCTCACCGCTGGCGTCCAGCATGTTTGCGCCAGCTGTAACTTTCATGGCCACTGAGTTCAAGGTCACGAATACCACGTTGCTGTCATTCAGTGTCAGTATCTACCTTCTCGGATATACGGTGGGTGCTCCTATAGATTTGATCTATTCTGTGGTTGACGAAGGTTACTGATACAAGACCCCGCATTACTAGTTCGGTCCGTTGTTTCTAGCGCCATTGAGCGAGATCTACGGTCGTCGAGTTGCACTTAGTGCTGCCAACTGGTTCTTCGTTGTCTGGCAGATCGGCTGCGCTTTAGCCCCGAATCTGGCTTCCTTGATCGTGTTTCGACTGCTTGCGGGAATAGGGGGTTCTGGTTGCATAACCCTAGGCGCAGGTCTCATTGCAGATCTGTTTCCCATTGAGAAACGTGGGATAGCAACGTCCATCTGGGGCGTGGGACCATTGCTTGGGCCAGTGGTCGGTCCTATCTGTGGAGGGTTCATTGGCGAGACGATTGGCTGGCGTTGGGTGTTCTGGATTCTGTTGATTGCGGGTGGTGTTCTATGTTTCGGGATTGAGTGCCTCAATCGCGAGACCTATGCTCCCGTACTACTGCGGCGGAAGACGGCCCGGTTGGTCAAGGAGCTGGGTCGAGAAGACCTCCGGAGTGCGTACCAGGCCGAAGGTCAAGACACTGCATCTCCCCTTACCGTCCTCCGCCGAGGCCTCTATCGCCCCGTGATCCTATTGTGTAAGTCCCCCATCATCTTCCTCCTCTCCACGTACATGGCTCTAGTCTATGGTCTGCTTTACCTGTTCTTTACCACAATTTCCTCCGTCTTCAAAAATAACTATGGTTTCTCCACCGGCCTTTCTGGTCTGGCGTACTTGGGCATCGGAATCGGGTTCTTCGTGGGCCTTGGAATCATCGCGGCCACCAACGACCGGATCGTGATGAACTTGATGGCGCGGAATAACGGCAACTACGTACCCGAGATGCGTCTCCCTGTCATGACTATTTTCGCCTTCGTGATACCAATCAGCTTTTTCTGGTACGGCTGGACGGCCGAGAAGCATGTGCATTGGATTGTGCCGATTATCGGGATGTTCCCATTTGGCGTCGGTATGCTGGGCGTCTATATGCCTATCCAGACGTATATCATCGATTGCTATCCCGCGCATGCGGCCTCTGCCAATGCAGCCCTGACTGCCACGCGGTCGTTGCTGGGGGCGTTGCTGCCGCTGGCGGGACCGAAGATGTTCCAGAGCTTAGGGCTGGGATGGGGCAATTCGTTGCTAGGATTTTTGGCTTTGGCGTTCGTCCCGGCACCTATTCTGTTCAATCGGTACGGGCAGAAGATCCGTGAAAGGTTCCCCGTCAATCTGTCTTGAGGGATTTTATGACCCCTGAAAATTCCATAGACTCGCACGTATCATTGTACCTACTCCGGTGTAGATAGATACCTTAATCCTAATGCCAATATTTTGCCTTTGCGATCATCCACACCGCCTTCCGTTCTAGTTACAGGACGATAAGATGATCGGGCAGATCTGGCCTTCGACAAACAGAACAACCTACCTTAGCGTAGGCGAAACAGCTACCGCTATAGCTACAATGTCCTTCCACATTAGCCACCTTCGCCATGCCCGTCAACTCCCGCAACACCCCTCCTGACAGCACGCATTCCCTCTCATCATCCGAGAAGAAACGCGTCCGTGACCGCAAAGCCCAAAAGACCCAAAGAGACAAGCGCGAGTCGCGTATCAAGGCCCTGGAATCACGGGTGGAATTCTGTGAGCGGAATCATGGGATCGGGCCGGCAACAGAGTGGGCGCAGGAATTGCTCGCCAATGTGGATAGTCTCCGGGAGGAGAATGGACGGTTGCGGGCGAGACAGGAGAGGGTAAAAGGGTTGGTCCGGGAGTGGGAGGTTGAAGGTACGATGGTACCGGTTCGTGGGACTAGCAGTGGTGCTGGTGGTGGTGCACCTTCTGCAAAGCAGGGGATAATGGATACCGGGACAAGTGTGGCAGCAACAGTACCTGTTGATCCCACCGACGCAGGAATGGATCTAGGCTCGAGTTCTCTACCAAACGACGGCCAACCAGCAATCCATCTACCAGAACTACCCACAGCATTGTCGACTATCCAAATGCTCCCCAGCGCAGTCCCTGCCTGGTCTCTCCTGCCAATGAGAGAATACAGCGATAACCCTCTCTATAATCCTCAATGGCTAGCCCGCACAGACTTAATAGCCGCCTGCCCACCACAACCGTCCCCGCTGGATCTTCTCCACGGCACACGGCGCAACTTCCTCGCGGACCAAATCAACCGCGCAGTCCGTCGCCGCGCCCTCCGCGATTCTGAATGCCTGGCCCTGGGCTGGCTAGTCTACCTCTTCAGCAAGTGGCTCGTGACTCCGAACCCGGCGACATTCTCCCGGCTCGCGACCTTCCAGCAGCCTATCATGGCGCAGTTGCAGCACGGACACCCAGCATTCCTGGATATGATTATATGGCCACAGATACGGATGAACCTGCACCGCCACTGGAGGAAATATGATTTTGCCGAGTTGGTAGGGTACTTTAGCTGCTGTGTGAAAGTGCGGTGGCCGTGGGGCGTGGATGTGCTGGAGCGTGATGAGGAGGATGTTTTGCAGATGAAAAAGGAGTTTTTTGACGTGTTCTTTCAAGAGAGTGGGTGGGGCCTTACCTCGGAATTTATTGATAAATTTCCGGAGCTGTTCGAGGGTATGGATATTGAGGCTGTACGATTTCATATGGCGTTGCCGGATGTGGGCGATTTGGGTGCGTAATTCTTCAAAATGCTTCAAGTTATGATGTAGCCATGCTATGCTATGCTAGCTTTTGTATTGAAAAATGGATTAACATTGACATAACAACAGCTAAGTAGTATGAACGGGTATAAACAAGTATCCAACCGGGATATCGGCAAAAGGAGCACTTTTCAGCCATAGAAGATCTTGGCGTGTAATATATGCAAGGATCAAAGATGCGGGATTTTCCCACTCGCCAGAAGCAAATTCACAATACTAATGATGCCCTCACCCAGAATCAACCCCGAAGCGAGAACCACCACCGTCGATGACGCTGCGTCTGCCTCTTCAGCCGTCTGTTCCACTGATTTGCCATCGACAAGGCCTCTGCTCTCCGCGCCAAGGAGCATATGAGTTCTTTCGGAGTCACGGCTAGAAGTAGAAGCAGCAATGTGCGTGGGGGGATCCATATCAAGTCCTTGGGCGTGATATTGAGCGGTAGTGGCAGTCTTGTTTGCGAGCTTGCGCGCCCACCACCACGCTATCAAACCACCGATTGCTCTTGCCAATGTGAACGAGGGCTCATTGAACATGCCCACTGCGACGGCAATGCCGCCGGGGATCCATGCACGCCAGGGGGCCGTCATGGGCTGCTGACCGGAGTTCGCGATTGGAGAAGCGGCGTAGATACGGAGGATGGTAATGGCTACGAACACCATGCCAGCGATCACGGACGCCTGCCATGCCATTGGGGGTAGGCCCTGACCTGTGACGAGACGCGCCGTCATGATCCAGGTGTAGGCCGTTGGTGTCTGGAACATAGGGCCCGGGACCTCGTAGACACTCACGTACATTTTGTAGACGGCGGTTGAAAGGACTGCGCCAATCAGGCTTCCAATTATTTGGCCGTAGTATTGCGCCTTGGGGCTCGCGCCTAGTATATGGCCGGTTTTCAGGTCCTGCATCATGTCTCCAGCTTGGAGCGCACCGGACTCGGAGACAGCCCCGGCCAAAAGATTAGTGACTAGTGCGGTGCGGCGAGAGAAATGCGAGGATGGGGTTGCCAGTGAGAATATCACCTGGGTTAATTTGCTGATTCCGGAAACTGGGTTGAGATCTGTCTCGCCCATCGCACGGACTCCCATAACAGAAAGGAGTACGGCGAGAAGAGTGGCGAGACTGGAGAGTAAAGGGGACATGACGTCGCCAAAGACAATGTGCATGCAGATGACATTTAGGATGAGAGTCAGCGGTAGCAGGATCATGACGGTCCGCATGGAGACAAGTTGAGACGGTGGTGCATCTTCTTCCACAGGGACTTCGACCAGCGGGCTCTGGTGAGATACCGGTGTTGATACCTCTGTGATCGGACTCAAACTAGAATAGCTTATATGCGAGTGACGAGGAAGGGGCTTTGGTCGCGCACTCCAAAAAGCCCAACGTCCAAAGCGACTAGAAAGGAATCTTCTGTTGAGTCTAGGCGCATGTGCCATTAGGGGTTTCACCACGAGCCACCCGAGACTGACAATAGAGTCGGCAAGCATGATGGCCAAAGAGACCCATACGATCCATCCTTTGCTTCCGGTTTGCCAATCCCCGACAGGCCCTGAAGCCCAACCACGGTTCTTTGCGATTGGAGACAGAATCCCCCAGCCGAACACAGCCCCGACGAGCATGTGCATACAAGTAGACGGTCCCATGATGATTCCTTGTCCAATATACGCCGGTGACGGATTAAGAGTCCAACGCCAGTTCTGAGCAAGGGCAAGACCGAGAATGGGGATCTCACGCACTTGAGGCACAAAGTAAGAGAAGAGGGTCTACCACAATCAGTAACAGGGTCTTGGACACGCAAATAGAAACTCACATAAACACCAGAGACCGTGAAAGCGCCGACTAAAAGACGCATCTTTGACCTCCAGTCTCGCTTCCCACCAGCGACGTCTCCGCTAGAACCATTCCTTGATAGTGTCCCGTTTTCTTCAGACTCGCGCGGCAGAACAGGAACCTCTTCCTCTTCATCCCGTCGATCTTCAACAGAATAACGGGCCCTTCCCTTGGGCTTCTCCTCACTCTTCCCACCCCTATGCAGAACTCTTAGCATCAGTGCCGATGCTGTTCCGCTCGGGAATTTCAACTTCTCCCTCACAATCACCTCTTTCCTCAAAGGGACTGCAAAAACAACTCCGAAGAGACAGACCCCAAGACTCCAAAGGACTAACTTCCAGAACCCCAGTTTAAGAGGTCCCCCTTCCCCTTCACCACTACCATCAGCCGATCCATCGGGCCCATCCTTCAAAAGGAACTCCAGAGCAGGAATGACACCCACAAAACCACAGCCCAATGGCATTGTTCCCACCGCTCCGGCCACGGTCTGGATGAGGACGTTCTCGACCGGAGTGAACGGATATGACAGATGTTTCGACAAGACTTTGAAGACCGAAAACCCAATTAGGGCGGACGGCATCGCCATTGTACTGATCCACCCCGTCTGCAGCCCAAAGTAGGTATTCGAGAATGTGATCAAGGCACCGATGATGATTCCGGCGATTAAGGATCGTGGCGTAAAACTCCGAGCGGAGGACTGCGCAACACGCTCCATTTCGATTTCCGCGTCAATCCTTTCGTCAGAACGATCACCCTCGTCGTCTCGGAAACTGTGAGGGGTCCTAGGGGGCGCCGATGTCCTGGTAGACGAGGGTCGATGCTCCGTCGCCCGCGAAGGGCTCTGATGGGAGGCGTTGTCCGCCATGGCGATGGTCTGGAAATGCCAGACTTGCAATCCCTAGCGCGAACCCGTGTAAAATACCGCACCGATTCTCTCGACAACAAGCAGCGATTCGGTCGTCTGATTCCTCTGGCTGACAGACGCAGCGTCGTTGAGTTGCGATGGTCGATCGAATTTCAGCTGGCCAAGTCACGTGGCCAAGCCCGATAAGATAAGCAATGATGTCAGTCATCGTTGCTTTCACTCAGGAATACAAACAACCACCTGGTAAGTCAAGAAAAGCACAGGCAGCCCCTATTTATGGCTCCCTATCTAACAAACTTGCTAACGAATCCAATAGCTATGGTTGTATGAAGCTGGCATAGAATTTTAACAAACGTGCTTCAAATGCCTCCATGCAACCCTTTACCCTAGGGTTCAAGGATCTAGGGCTGCCGTTCCAACAGTCGACTCTGAGTAGACTTGAAGCCAATCAGGCAGTCCAGTTTCGTGTGTTTCCAACGGCAAGAATGGACCAAAGGAAAGGTGCTTGGGGTAGCACCGTTGTGTCGCAGAATTACAGTGGAAGGCGGCCCGTTTTCCTCTGAAAGGAAAGCCACAGCGCATACATGGCAGGAAGCCGAAACTCCGGGATCTACTGTTGTCACTCCAACCATGATCCAATCCTTAAAGTTTACGGCAATAATGGGCATGGCTAAGACACCGCCAGTGGCTTGCCGTATCTTGGGCTAACTGGAATGCGAGACTACCATGCCCGGTGGCTGGTGGAATGCTGGAGGGCATAACTAACTGCTGCTCAGGGAGCTTCCAATGACACAATGTAAGTTCCTGGTTTGAGATATTACATCATTGTTGTCTTTGGATCTATGGCATGGACGATATAAAGGCTTCGTGGAGGAGGGATATAAGATGGGAGCTCTCAGTCCTGGCAGATCCATTGACGCTGATCCAAAGTCAATTCTACAAAAGCTCTGATTTCTCTAAAAGAATCTATTGATTAAACCTCCATCCCTTCATTATTATACCTTACATCTTTCCTCTATAAGCAAAGCCTTTGATTAATTGCACTACACATTGCAACTATGAAGCTACAAACTGTAAGTCAACCATCACCGACTACACCTCCAAGCAACCCATGCTGACGAATACAATAGACTACTCTTCTCCTCAATCTCGCGGCCCCCATAGCCGCCACTACCTCCGCCCGAGTCTGGGCACACTTCTACCCCAGCTGTCCCAGCGGACCACACGGCGACATGCAAAGCTATGAGAACGCCGAACAAACCTCCCACGAATACGACATTCAAGCCAATACCTGCCAAGGCATCTCCATCGCCTCCCTGCCTAACCGCAGTCTCCCCGATGTTGACCACGTCTCCGTCGACGCCGAAATGTTCTGGTCCGAGCCCTTCGACCGTTGCAACATCACCGTGCATGAGGTCCCAGGGTGCATGGATCCACCATTGATTGAGAAGGAGATTCGGCATCGAGTGGGCATGAGTGGGTGTGCAGAGAGGCGCTTTGCACCGTTCGAACAAATCTGGGTCAAGTTGGACTGTGGAGAAATTGGAGGACATCATCGGTTGGCGCATTACTACCGTCCTGCTCCTTCGTTGAACGGGACACATGCATCTTCGAGGAACGGGACTATGGGGCGTGTTGCTGAATTTAGCGCCATGTCGCATTCGCGGCCTTTGGAAAAGACATGGAAGCGGGTTTCAAGGGGATCAATGGCTTGAGAATTTTTATGAGTATTGTTCAAAACGAGGACGGGCATGATGTATATCTGGATAGATTGGCATAGCTGTGTATATTTATGATCACCGAAAACGCATGTAACGCTTATGTTTGTTGTTGTGTTTCAGTATGAGAATGGATTGAAAGACTGCTTGAATGCAAGACCACAACGAGAAAAGCCACGTCTCCATACTCAAATGTAGTATAAAAGAGAAAAAAAGGACCCTCCCAAAAGTCCAAACTAGCACGATCGGACAGCGCCTACTCTTTAGACACACCCGAAGACAATAAAGCACATGCACCGCTAAATCAAAATCCAAAACTATCCAGTAGTGAGTTAGCATCCGGTTCAGTAAACGCCGTGGGAGGTGGTTTGGACTGTGATAGCTTCTGCTGCTGCTCCGGCTTCGACGGTGTCGCCGAAGTCTGCTTTTCGGCAGCCTGAATAGGCATATCAGCCACGACTAAGCTGCTCCGCCGACGGAGCATCTTGCGATAATCCACACCGTCCTCATGCAGCTTAGGTGCGGCTTCCTTGGTCGCTTGCGCAGGAGGGCCCTGCAGGAATTCCCAGTGGCGGACAAGGTCGACGGCAAGCAAGTCACAGCCCATCCGGTCATAGAGCCTGGCATTACGAAGGATGAAGTTCCACTCGGCGTGTGGGGAGATTTGGGATGCACCTTTGAGCGTCTGTAAGGTCTTTTCGCGGAGTTGTTTGTAGAGGACGACCAGAGCTGGGTCGTTGGAGAGGTATGATTTGGCATGTAGGGGGATTGGTTCGGTGGGTGAAGAGGTCATGAGTGTTTCGATAGGAGACTGAATTCGTTAGCTTATCGTCAGCAGGTTAATTGGAAGAGGGTAAACCTACAATCAACGAGCGGACGGCCATGTCACGGCGGCCTAACATCCAAAACGCCCACGCGGCCATCCATCGATTGCCATCTGAAGCAGCTTCGGGTAGAACCCTCTCTTCCAAAATCCCCTTCAGGACTGGCCCATGGTCTCCTTCGTATGCCCGCGTGATAGCAACCGCAAGTTGAAGATCGCCAACTTGGTTCAAACAGACATGGGCGGCATCACGGAGATGACCCGCCAAGAGGAAAAACGCGGCCGCGTATTCTAGGTACCAGTTAGCGACTGCTCGACCAAGAGGCAAGTGAAACTAACCAAATCTCCGTTTCGCAAGCAGGGCATATGCGTTTTTGAGCGCTGATGTCTTCCATCGGGGCTCCCGGAAGTCGTTGCCAAGTAACCGTTGAGTGGCAGATTGCTCACGGTGCCAAGTCGCCATACGCCAGAGGCCTTGGAGGATATTCTTCTTTCCAAGAGCGAGGTAATACAAAGAGCAGTCAATAGGATTCTTCTCCTCGGTCTTCGTGTACTCATTCCGGGCAACGATTTCAAGTTGCGCTCGCTAGGATTTTATTAACAAGTAAGTCTGAAGAGTGGAAGAGTGCTTGCTCACTAAAGCATTCGAATCGGCCAACCACAAGAATATGCCGCTTTCCTTGGCTGAATTCCAGCTCATTCTGCCATTGAATTGCCTCGATACGAGGTCTGAGAGGATATCATGGCTATTGCTATGATAAGCCCAAACGATTTCTCTCCACGAAACTGTATGTTTGTTCGCAACCCCCTGCGCTCTTCGCAGCATATGATGACGGAAGAAAAGAAGATAGCGGGCGGCGTTGCCATCCATAGCCCGTCGGTGCTTCTCAACAGTAGCAACGCATTCGATGGTATCAGCCAGGCGGAATTGTTCTTGACTTGAAAGCTGAGGCAAAGCAATCCGCGACAATGTTTCGTTGAGCAATGTGGCAGAGCTCTCATCTATGACGGACGGTTCATTCTCAATGGTGAAATCAGCGAACGAGGAGTGCAGTTCTTTCGAGGATGCTTTTTGTGGTTTCTGTCACTAAAATCAGCTTTTTCTGCCTGAGAAACATGGGAAATAGATCCGATACACGTACGTCCTGCTCAACATAGAAATCTTCCAATGGCATATCCAAGAAACCGTCAATATTATCCCCTTCGGTGTAGAATTTGAGTTTTCGATGTAGAGCTGTCAGCACAGCATGAACCAGATTGCTCTTCCCGCTAAGAATGCACTGTGCCAGGAACTGAGGATGAAAAACAGGCAATGGCCCATTCAGCCGACTAACTATCTCGAAGAGATCAACATACGGTAGGCCATGAGAGGGTATCCGGATATCAGAAACAAGATGATCATTCACGTCGATCTCCTTGTCGTAAACGAACAGTTGGTTGCCAGCACCTATAACTAGATTCCCATTGCTGAGCCAGCAGGAGTCCCCAATCGGATGGGGAGTGAGATCTCGAATCCAGATCTCTCGAATTTGTGTCCAAGAAGGTCGAGAATCGAGATAATCATAGCGTAGTTGAGATAGAAGGACAACCTTATGAGGAAAGCCGACTGCTAGAATTGACTGCATGTCCGGCGTCGACGTCCAGTCCAGGTCACGGATGATGTCTTGTTGGGAGAAGCTTTCCTCGAACTCCAGCTGAGCATCACCTGTATCCCAGATTGTCAAACGAGTGCGGTCCTCATCCACAAGCGCAGCTTTCCTAATTGAATTTCCGCTGGCAAATGACGGGTTCTGAATGCCCGTTTCAACAGTTGACGTCAGGAGCCAATCGATCTGGCTGTTCTCCTTGTCGACCTTCGCTGTCCAAGTCCGGATAACACCAGTCTCAGTATAGGACACTGCTATATCGGGTGAAAAGAGATCAAAAGACCCAGGCACCTTGGCTTCGGCCCCGGCAGGGTCTACAGGCAAGATATACGATATATCCTCCTTAGAATCAAGGCTGAAGGTGCAGAACTGCCGCAGACGACTTCGAGGAGTTGCATCGCCGTTTGTTTGGCCTTGTGCAGTTGGGATGTGTACTTCCCATGCTATCCCATTCAAGTCCGTCCCGATTGTTGCTATATAAACCATTTGGGCACTTTTATCGGCGGTGGGCACAGGAAGGACGCATAGCGGCTTGCTGGAGAGTTCAAATGTCGAGAACTCAAGCCTTTTGGCGTGTAATGAGCTAACATCCCATAAGGAGATAGCATTATGATGAAGATTGATCAGATAGTCACCATTCCCGACTATACAAGTGCGATGAATATGCTCCTCCGAGAGTAATGAGCTCTGTCGGGAGAGATTCGAGCCTCTCTGCTTCCAAACCAGAGCGTTATTGTCGTCTGTCCGAGAAACAAGCGTCTCCCCAACAGCACTACGAACAAGCTTCTTAATGGGCCCATTATGCCCGCACCAAGATCCCTCGAGGGAGATACGATTCTTCCGCCGCGTTGGGTCGAACAAGACATCAACTGGCGAATCGAACCACTCAATTCGGCCGTCAAAGTGATGCACGAGGATACTGATGCACTCTGCCGAGCTATTACGCTGGAACGCACATAGCTGAGCGTAGTCTTCCTCCGGTGGAAGATCTAACAAGAAAGAGAAGTTCAATCCCTCCACATGAAGGATATTGAAGACTCTCGATTCCGACGGGACCTTGGAACAGACATCCTCTAACGCCCAAGCAGACATGTGACCTTGGCCATCAATCACGACGCAGATCTCCGGGCTCTTGTTGGCGACTTCTATGATGTGCTCCAATGCGTGATTTCCTTTATTTCCCGTGCTCCTCTGGACGGCCCGTTCGGTGGCAGCGCAGAAGTCCCGACTATCCAGCACGAACCCGTATCTCCGTTTCATCCGTGCATCGGCCGTATGCCTTGGTTGCACAGAAACCTCCATATCGATTTGCGTCCATAGCTGTAGGGCCGACGAGGCCAGATAATCCGTAGCTGTCCACACCCTGATCTTATTATCCACACAAAGAGTGTACAGAACGTTTTCCATCGACTGCTCGCGGTGCAGTGGCTTGCGCCAGTGCATCCCCGTAACGATAGTTGGGTGCGCGAGATAAAATACCTCGAAGCGTGCATCGTCCGCGCCAAATGCCAGCCGTCGCCATACTTTTACCAGTCGGTCGTAGAACCCCGTGGTCACCACCAGTGTCGCATCAGGGGAGAACTGCGCGATCTTCACGGGACTGGCCAGCTTCTGTTTCCATACGAGTCGCGGAGTGTCGTTCAGAAACCAAAGGGTGAGGTGAGAATTTCCGAGGAGGAGCTCATCGGGAGAACCCCACGACAAAGTCCGGATCGTCTCGTCGTCATCTTCGCAGCGAAAGGTATGGACACGGGACCACTATTTTATACCAAACGTTATCAATCAGCATACTGTGCGATCTCAGTTAGATCTTCTGTATCCTTCTGCGGCGCAAAGGACTATACAACTGCGACGCCTAACCACACACACACCTTCAATGTCTCGTACTCTATCCCATACGGCTGATAAATAAGCACATCCGGTCCTCCACTAACGGCGATCTTGCCAGAAGTCTCTTCGATGGTTACTGCCTCAAGGGAATCCGTGTCGTCGACGTAGATCGTCTGGAGGAGCTGCTGCGGACCGCCGAGGATGACCAGTGCATGACCGGAGATGTATGCCTACCATGCGCAACCAAACACGTCAGCAAACGTTCACTTCTCGCTGGTTGAAAGCTCATGAATCTACTACTTACAACAACGCGAAGACCCTCCCACAACGTCGTGCTGAAAGTCTGGAGCTTCGCTGGGGGTCTCCCTGGCAGAACCGCTCGCATAGAGGCGGTGATGGTTGAGAGTAGACGCTGTGTGCGTAGAGGAGAGGTTTATACCATTGCCAGGAGTAAGAGGCTTACCAGCAGCAATATAACTGAAAGAAGCAGCAAAAGAAAAGGGGGGCGCAGAGGGAAAGAAGCAAGCAGTCTGGAGATTTGACGCGGAATGAATGAACGAATGAGTCCCCGGAGCTGAAGTCGAGGTCGATGACGGACCGCCGCTCCACCCGGAAGTCAACACGATGCACGGAATGCGGTTCTCTATGATACTAGGGGAATCAATGAACCAGGGCCAAATTTGGAGGAGTCAATTGATAAATACACTGTCAAGATTCATGTCTCTCGATATAATTCTATGCATAGGTACATTCCGGCTCCCCGAGAGCAAACCCCAGAGCAACGCCATACCTCCTCTGTACATCCAAGAACAAGAGTAATATATAATACCCCAATAGATGAAGCGAAACCAAAGCCTGCTGGCCATGTATGCAAATCATGCTAATGACAAATCATGAGACGGAAAGGGAAAAAGGGTATCAACAAAATCAAAACACAAGAACTACCAAGACCCAAAAGCCCATATACAATGCTGCCGATGCCGCTCAAAATCCACAAGGAAATAGAAAAAGAACAGTGATGTTCAAATAAAGACGGCAGGCTAGCTGCCTACTCGTCGGCTGCCGGATCTCCTCCCCTCCGAAGGCGACGCAGGTTCCTCGTCTGCAAAACGGACGCTGTTCCCCATCGCACTGCCCCGGCCATTTCGTCGTCTGGTCGAAGCGCTCTGATTAGCTAGAGCCTCAGCCCGCAGCAGTCGACCAGCAAAAGGCGTATGCAGTGGTGTTGCGGGTGTGGTTGAACCCTGTTGAGCCAAGACCTTTGCGCGCGCGGCTCGCTTGGACGGCGAGCTCATGTAGTTGGGGGTTGCCAACGGGCTGGTGGCGGAGGGACCTCGAGACTGGGTAGCAAAGTCACCTATCTTGAAAGGCGTCTCGGCCGGATACCATGAATCGAAGATCGTCGGACCGGGTCGGCTGCTGCTCGCTCCATCAAAGCCTCTACCAGGTGTCACCAGTGGCGCGAACGAGTCCCGTCCCTCGAGCTTGATACGTGCCTGCTCGATCCAGTGACGGAACATACCCCTCGCATGTTTCTTGGTAGTCCGCTCACGCATTGAATCCGCAGTCTCCCACGAACTGTTCAGTTGGAAGACACGTAGACTGAGTTTGCGAAGCTGCGCATTTGCTTGACCAAGAACATGAGCATGATGCATTCCGTCAGCCTGTTGCTCCAGGTCGTGATTCTTGAAGGAAAGCTCAGCCCAATTCATCAGTTGGGCATAGGCGGCCTGTCGAGCGTAGTACATTTCGGCCTCGAAGCAATCTTGGACGCGCTGTGAAGCCTGGTAATGCCATCGACCAAGAAGTTCGAAAGAGATCTTCAACAATTTGCTTCGACGGAACTGAACAGCTTGGTGTTCCAGTTCGGCAATCCCCCCAGCCCATGATTTCCAACAGTCCATAGCCTTGGCAGCCAAATTGATCTTCACCTTTCTTCGGATTCGCGCATATGCTTCCTGCCGACGTCGTTTGGTAGATCGCTCAGCGGCATGCTTCCACTGTTTGATGGTTCTCGTCGCTAAGAAATAGAAGCGAGCGTCATGTGCTCGTTCGTTCAGTTTCAGCACATTCTGCCGTTTCGACCGCCATGCCACCAGAGATTCCTGCTGGAGGCGTGGTGCGTAGAATTCAAATGCCACATATTCTCGCTCTCGCTGAAGCACGAGCCGCTCTCGCCAAAGAGCGAATTTTGATCGCAAAAGCTCCTCGTTGCGATAGTCTTCGTGGACGTCTGCGTTATGAAGCAGCTGAGAATACGTTCCACGAATGCTGGCCACAAAGATGGAGAACGTATCACGTTTGATCCTCTGATCACGTATTCGCTGCATCAGGCTGAATCTCTCAGCTAGAATCCATTTATACATGGCTTCCATCTTTAGACGCTCGTTAATTCGCGCACTGAGTGCCTGGCACCGAAGGAGATCGTTCCATATTGTCCAGGATTTCTGCATAATCCGATACCTATCCATTTCTCTGGCTTGTTTGGCCATTTGCAAGCGTAGGGTCCATTGCTCAAAAGTCGTCCGAAGAAGTCGTTTGTCGACCCTTTGAGAAACACGGAAAGCCGGAGGGGCGAAGCACGATTGGATCTTCCATTCGCCAAACATTTCCTTCAGTAACCTTCGACGCTGCATACTGGCCGCCTCTTGCTCTGCGTTAACAAGGGCTTTTGACCTTTGAGACCATGCCTGCCATGCCGTCGTAACCGCCAGTCGCTTGTTTCGAACTTCTATCTCGTGATTGCGCTCTCTGTTCGTACGAAAGCTCCGTAGCCATGATAATAGCGAGCGTCTTTTAAGGCGATAATCGTACCACTGTGGAGCGCGACGGTCACAAAAGGTCCAGAACCATTGCCAATAAACTCCATTCATCAAATCCTTGTCATGGCAGGCGGCAGCAGTTGCTTCGGTCTCTCTAATTTGGTGAACCTTCTTTCTCCAGATGCTGAATGGTCTCCGAAGTGCAAATCGCTGGGATTTAAGCTCATTGACAGCGGTAATCTCCCTCCAAGCATTGAAATACTTAACACCAATTACGCGTCGACGCGCAGCAGATGTCCTAGCAACTTCATCCGACGTCACTTGCGCCCAATGTGTGAAAGCTTTGGTCACTAAGAACAGATCCCGAGCACGTCCAGCACGCTGCTCGAGATGCTTGAAGAACCGTTCCGTGCGAGCCGTCTGTCGTTTATCTCGGATAATTGAGCGCCACGTTTCAAAAGCTTGGCGAATCAGGGTGAATCTGTCGCGGTTAACAGCGACAGCTTCCATGTTGTGACGGCTTTGCTGCAGTTGAGCGGCCTTTTTCAGCCATTGGGTAAGAATGCGACGGTTTATTGCGCGTTGGCGGTACATGTTGAAAGTTGACGCGTCCCGCAGCAAATCTGAAAGCGATGGTCGGTAGAGCATTTCAGCGGTAAAATTCTGCTTCTGGTACGGCACACCGTCATCATGGAATGAAATAAAGTCTTCGTTATCATGCTGGGTATCATCAGTCCTATCGGAACCGCTGGAGATCAGTGATTCCTGAGAACGACGGCGCTTGGCTCCAGCAATTCTCTCAGACCGATCCCGATTCACAGCCGACTTAGCCTGCACTCCGATGCTAGCCTGGGTTTCATCACCATTGCCATCTTCATTTGCCTGCGACACATCGAATCGACTCAGCAGCCGACGACCAACATCCAGAAACTGCGCAATCAATTGAGTCCGATTCGGGGAGCCAGGCTGTCTACCATCTGCGCCAGACCGTTGCGGTCTCTGGCTTGGCTCATGAAAATCAGGCTTCCCGATCTCCAAACGTGATAACGAGGAGCGCGAGCTAGGGCGATTGATAAAGCTCCGTTGCGTAGGGTCATCACCAACGTCGTACATCGAATTGAACGACGCACGTCTTCGTGGCGTCTGCTGGATCAGGTCCTCTTCCCTCGGAACGCGCTCGCGATCCACAACCCCGCTAAATCCATCAATTGAGCCTGGGCCATAATATCCTTGTGTTTGCGAATCATCCTCACCCAGCTCAATCACGATCCCCATGTGCTGGAGCAAATTTTCGAACTTGTCGAACAACGTATCCCCCGAGATGTCTTTACTGCCCATCTTGAACAGGAAGTGTAAGCAGGCATGGCCTGGGTCCGCGTCCACCGCATGTTCCGCAATAACCTCGTCGTACGCTGCGAACAGAGCCCGGAATGGCGTCTGCTCCGCCTCGGGTCGCCCCTCGGCGCGGGTAATGATCTGATAGAGGAGGCCAACATCTGCACATGCACAGTGTCTATTAGCTATACGTGATCTTAAATCGCGTGCGTGAACACAGTTGCAGGATTGACTTACCGTCGTCTGAAAGAGATGGGGTTTCATAGGACAGAGCTCTACGCTGACGGGGATTCGGAGGCATCGAAAAATCCGCGACCTAGGGCGCGTCCTTCGCAACTGTGTCATAGAGGCGGGGAACGAAATCGACCATGGCGAGGTAGAGAGCAAGGGTTGTTGGTTCTTCCTCCAAAACCGCAGCTAGTAGAGAAAGTAGGCAATCACAGCAGCAGCAATAACAAGACCGCCCCTATGAGCGTCCCGAAACCAAAAGACACGGGCAGAGTCTCAAAACGAAGTCGATGGCAAGTCAATGGATGACGATGATGCCTCTTCGTTTCGTTGCGCTTTCGTTCTTGCGGTTGTTTTTGTTTTGGCGCGCCGGAATGCGAACGGTCACGTGCGCTGCTGAGATAAGCACCGTTCTGACGTCGATCGCCGATGCCATGGCAAATATCACCGTCCCCAGATCATGGTGACTATTGAGCGGCAGCAATGACTACACGGACCAGACCGATTGAGAAGTTCGCAAAGGCCACGGCCCAGTGCTCTACTGAGGTATGGAAGCGCTCTCTGTACTGTGGTTGCTGGGAGCTGTAGATTAACATGCATATCAGGCGGCGGCGTACGGCCAATGTATTGTGGCCGATTATACAGCTGTGCACAAGGACATGTGTGCCCGAGAATTTCTGAGATTGAAGGACTGCTATTTGGTATGCTCACGGCACACTGTTCTGAAGCAGTCAATGGCTGACGCACTGAGCACAGGCTGCATCGAAGAAGAAGTAAAACAACTATACTATGATCACGCTGTCAAGCTTGATAT
The DNA here is from genome assembly GCA_003004485.1 of Aspergillaceae sp. MA 6039. Lineage (NCBI taxonomy): Eukaryota > Fungi > Ascomycota > Eurotiomycetes > Eurotiales > Aspergillaceae > Aspergillaceae sp. MA 6039. The sequence continues at coordinate 251,055 of PQMF01000004.1, read as the reverse complement.
CAGACTATGAGTGAGATGCTAGAAAGGGACGAATGTTGTAAATAGTATCTGGAAATTTTTATATTTATCTTTACTTAAATCCTTGTTTATTTTTAAAGTGAAAAGAAAACACAACGCTACAGTTTTAGCAATCTCAGCAAAAATGTAGCCTTTTGCACCTCCTGCTCCTCCTGCAGGATCATACCCTCTTCCTCCCCACTAGGAATCTTGCCGTCCGCGACGGTATGCTTCTCCAGCGGCCGACGTACAGCCTTCTCAATAGCCTGAGACTGGCTCTCGAAAGCCTTGTCAATACCAACCTGGTCAGGGTCCGAAATAACGGTGTACTCCATCTTCACGTCATCGGTGGGAACCAAGCCGGCCTTCTTACGCAGGCGCTGAAGACGGTTGATAATCTCACGACCCAGCCCTTGCTCCGCGAGTTCGGGGTACAGGTTTGCATCGAGGATGGTCAGGAGGTCGTTGTCCGCGTTCGGCTCCAAGCCTTCGGAACCAGCATCCTCCTTGACGCCTCGCTTAACCACAAGGTCGCCTTCCACGAGCTCGATGCCGTCGACCAGGATCTTTTTCTCACCCACAAACCTCTTCACATCTTCGCTAGTGAGCAAGGGCAGTGCCTTCTTGACCTTTTGGGCGTCCTTTTTTAGCTTCTTACCCAGCGTGGGCCAGTCGGCAGTGACGCTGTACTGAACGTTATACTTGATCTCGTCGGAGGATAAAACGAGACTCTGAACATTAAGTTCCTCGAGGATGTAGACTTCCAAGGATTTCACGTCATCCAAGTACTGCTGGTCTTGGTGGATGACAACCAGAGTCTTCAAAGGAGACTTGAGGCCAATCGACCGTCGCTCACGAGAAATACGGGCCAGTTCAATCACCTTCTGCATCCGTGCTACTCTGCGCTCGACAGCTTCGTCAAATAATTCTTCCCGCACCTCAGGGAAGGGAAGGAAGTGGACACTCCGGCTGTCTTCGCCACGGAGAGACTCGGGAATGTGAGGAAGGAGTCGCTGATAAATATTGTCGGTGATGAAGGGAGTGAAAGGAGCAAGACCTCTAACCAGAGTGTAGAGGACCTCAAAGAGGGTATTGAGGGCGTGCTTGGTGTCTTCAATGCCATTCTCACCCTTTAAACGCTTCCGGTTGAATCGGATATACCAGTTGGTAGTGTTGTCAATCAGCTCGAGCAACCGGGGAACGACTGTGTATAAACGGTAGCCAGCCATTTCCTGGTTTACGAACTTGAGGAGACTCTGGCAACTTGCCAGAATCCAGCGGTCCATGACGTTGGTATTTGTCGCACCTGCCTTGTCGTCGAATACGTAGTCGATGCCTTCAGCCTTCTTGAAAAGAGCCACTTGGCCTTCAAAGAACTTGTAGCTGTTCCACAGGGGAAGCAGGACCTTAGCAACGATTTCCTTGACACCAGTCTCCTTAAACCGGAGGGGTTCGGCGCGAACAACGGGCGAGTTGATCATATACAATCGAAGGGAGTCCGAACCATATCGCCGCATGATCAAGGAAGGGTCAGGGTAGTTCTTCAATCTCTTCGACATCTTCTTGCCGTCTTCGGCGAGAACAATCCCGTTGACGACACAGTTCTTGAAGGGCAGTTTGCCGAAAAGATGGGTTCCCAAAACAGTCAAGGTATAGAACCAACCACGGGTCTGGTCCAGTCCCTCTGCAATGAAATCACCTGGGAAGCCGTTCTCGAACTGCTCCTTGTTCTCGAACGGATAATGCTGAGAGGCGTAAGGCATGCTGCCGGACTCGAACCAGCAGTCGAACACTTCGGATACACGACGAAGAGCACCCTTGCCCTGCTTGCTCGGGATGGTGATATGGTCTACCTTGTCGCGGTGTAGGTCAGAAAGCTCGCCTTCATAACCACTGAGCTCCTTGAGCTCCTGCGCACTGCCGATGGCAACAACTTCCTTGAAGTCTTCGCTGACCCACAGTGGCAGAGGGGTACCCCAGAATCGGTTTCTAGACACGTTCCAGTCCCTGGCATTCTGGATCCAGCTAGAAAACCTGTTCTCCTTGACAAACGAGGGGACCCAATGGGATTCCCCGATACCCTTTAGCATATCAGGGATAATAGGGGAGATCTTGACAAACCAAGCCGGCACGGCTCGGTAAATCAAAGGGGTATCAGAACGCCAGCAGAAGGGGTAGCTGTGAGTAAGCTGGCTGTCAACAACCAAGCGGCCAGTTGATTTCAAATGCTTGATGATGTTCTTGTCAGCAGCCTTAACGTGCTGGCCGACAAAGTCCCGAATTTCGGCAGTGAAGCAACCTTGTTCGTCAACAGGGTTTGGTGGTGCTCTGTTTTCGTCGATGACACCAGCTTCAAGTCCGACTTTGTAGTCGTCCTCACCAAATGCAGGCGCCTGGTGGACCACGCCAGTACCATCACCGGCAGTAACGTAGTCGGCATTCAAAACACGGAACCCGTAGTCCTTGAATTCCTCGAAGAAGTAGTCAAATAGAGGTTCGTACCTCCAGTCCTTCATGGAAGAACCCTTGAGACGATCAACAATCTTGAATTTCGCCTTCTTGGGGTCCTTGTAGAGCGTCCGTAGCAGAGACTCAAGCAGAATGTAGTGTTTCCCGGACGCTTCGTCATGGATCTTGACATATTCGAAGTTGGGATTCACGGCGAGAGCGAGGTTTGAGGGCAAGGTCCACGGGGTGGTCGTCCAGGCAAGGAGGCAGGTTGCGGGGTCGTCCCGCAACGGAAATGTGACAACAACAGCGGGGTCCTGGACATCCTTGTAGTTTTGCTGGGATTCGAAGTTGCTCAGGGGAGTGTTGAGAGCGGTCGAGTAAGGCATAACACGGAAGCCGCGGTAGACCAGACCTTTGTCGAAAAGCTGTTTGAAAACCCACCACACGGATTCCATGAAACTCGTGTTCATGGTCTAAGTAATAGAATGTCAGCGCCTGCGACCTGAAAATCCCATGTTTCCTTTCCCGGTCTTCAACATGTAGATTATTTACCTTGTAGTCATTATCAAAGTCAATCCAACGACCAAGCCTCTCCACCGTTTCACGCCACTCAGAAGCATATGTCATGACAATCGCCCTGCACTCCTCGTTGTACTTCTCAATTCCAATTTTCTCAACAGCCTCGAGACCCGACATCCCCAACTTCTTGTCGATTTCGTATTCGATCGGAACACCGTGGGTATCCCAGCCAAATCTCCGCTCAACGAAATGTCCTTTCATAGACCAGTACCGAGGGATGATGTCCTTGATCGTCGAGGCCAACAGGTGCCCATAGTGAGGAAGACCCGTTGCGAATGGGGGTCCATCGTAAAAGGTATACGGTTTGCGGCCCTGGGAGAGCTCGACCTGCCGTCGAAAGGCGTTGATCTCTCTCCATCGCTGGAGAATTTTCTCCTCCTCAGCCGGAAAGTCAACAGACATAAGGGTTATCGTTGTTGGTTCAACCGTGGTCTCCGTGATCAAGGAGGATAATAAGGCCGCGGGGTTCTTTTCGAAGCCGAACGACGAAAAAGTGGCCGGTGACTCAGCCCCGCGATGACTTTTAGAGGGGTCCTCCGGTATTCGGTTTGCGAATATACCGCCTTCCGTTTTTGACATTCTGGCCCTAATCGAGATAAGTTAACAAATCCACAGTCCATGATTGAATAAACTAGACGTCAACGTACCACAGACCGCGTGACAAATTACAAAAGGATACCAGGAAGGCCTGGGCCAGGTGTCGGCCGGAGGTGTTGGCGGGCGAGCGGGCTCCTGATGATTGTCGGAAAGCTGGACTATGAGATGATATATAACGACAAAGGGACTTTGATGTGATCAGAGCACACGGTACCTCATCATGCTTCAATGTTACTATATACTAGCCAATTCTTCAGGTGAAATCCACATGTAACTAACAGTATGCTGTTTAGTCAACATCGTCGTTGCTGGCCTCCTCATCATCGTCAACATCCTCGTCATCCTCGCCCTCTGACACTTCCTGTCCCAGGTCCTTAAGTCGTTTCTAGCAAGTAAACTTATCAGTAAACCGGTAAACAATAGATATAACGTGGTCGAGCAACCCACCTTTTCTTGGTTCCTCTTAGCCTCCAAGTCTCCAAACACGATCAAGAGATCGTCGAGTTCGGACTGCGTAGCCTGGCGCGCTTCTTCCTTCTCCTTGGCTTCCGTCTTGGCTTTGTCCAGCGCGGACTGTGCGGACTTGCTGGCTTCTTCTTTCTCCTTTGCTTCAGATGTCGCTTTCTTCAATTGATTGCGCAGTTCTTGGAGCTCGTCCGTGATCTTCTTGGATTTGATTTCTGCCTCTTTTGCTTTGCGCTCGGCCTCTTCAGCACGCTTTCCTACTTCGCCAGCATTGTTTGTTGCGTTGGTTTCGGCCGACTGCGCTTTGCGTTCTGCTTCCTCGGCTCGCTTCTCCAGGTCAGATAGTTTGGCGGAATACTCGTCGTGCAGGGATTGGACGTCATAAGTAGTCTTTTCTCGGGCCTTATCAAGCTCTGATTGTAGTTTTTCAGAATCGGATTTTTGACTTGCAAGTTCATTTTCGTGTTGGCGCTTGACCGTATCCAGTTGCGACTGAAGGTTCTGAATCATCTCGCTTTGACCAGCAACTTCAGCAGCGTTCTGCTCCTTAACCTTGCCAGCATCAGATTCAAGCTTTTGGATGACATCCTTTAGGTTGGCCACTTCAGCAGCAAATTGTTCTTTGACTTTGCCGGAATCGGACTCCAAGTTTTGCATGACGCCCCTCAGTTCAGCAACTTCACCTGCATGCTGCTCCTGAACCTTAACAAGCTCTGATTCCAGGGATTGGATCGTCTTTTGCAAGTTAACTGCTTCGCCTTTCTGCTGCTCCTTGATCCGGGAGAGGTCCGATTCCAATAAATTGATGGTTTCCTGTAATTCAGTCACATCAGACTCATGGCGCTGCCGCGCTTCTTGACTCTTCTTATGATTCGTGGTAGCCTCCTTCAATTGGTTGTCTAAGGCGCGCAGCTGGTCATTGTGCTGTTTGAGTAGCTGATCCCTAGCCTGACTATGTTGTCCTTCCAGTCTTTGGAGTTCTTGCTCGTGGTTCTTTTGCAAGGCTTCATTTATTTGCTTCATGCGATAAGCTTCAACTGAGTTTGAGTCAGTTGCTTTCTTGAACTCGGACTGGTCTCGGTCAACCTTCTGTCTCAAGCTCAGCAGATCACTCTCTAATTTTTGCACAGCTTGGTTCCGGCCTTCCAGCTCAGCCCGCAGCGAGTCGACCATTTCTCGCGAGATGCCTCGTTGCACTCCGTTTGTGATAACGGAGATTTCCAAGTCAGGCTCACGATCAATGGCTCGCAATAGGCGGCTGAAGTTGTCTTTGAGGAACTCAACAAATGTTCGATCAAAGAAAATGTCTGGCAGGCCCCCTTCATACTGTGTTCCCACGGTCTGTGGTAGGACCTCGAAATCGCGGACCAAGGGCGATTCTCTGAATTTGGAAATTTTATCAATATACTGGTCTCTGCCCATGTGTTCAACCAAGAGCTTGTGTAGGGTATGTCGTGAGATCGGGGAGTCCCTTGATGAAAATTCGTAAACGATCCCCAACAGAACGGTACAGAGGCCAGACACCAGAACATTGGGGACTGCACGATGTTTGGTTTCTTGCAGCAAGCTCTGGATGCTGCTGCCCTCTCCCAGGAAGTCGCTTACTACATCTGGGTCTTCAAAAAGCCACCCGCAGAGTAGCATCAAGTATCCTATGGTTATCCTTTCGTCATCCCCCCGCTGCATCCCGGTAATTAAGTGGCCCACAATCGTTTGCACGCAGGTAATCACTTCCTCGCCATTTTCGGCATCTCCCTCTGTCACTTTCATGGCCACGGCCTTCGCTTCTGCATTTTCAAATACCAAGTGGAACATCAAGATGGAGGCCATCCAGGTCTGATATGGATCCGCGTTACCTCGAGATTCTGGTGGGGTCAGCAATACAGACAGGATGTTCGGGATTTCATCCTGCCCGCTAATATGACCTTCGATTGCTCGTCGCAAAACGTGCATGCGAATCCCCTGGTGATTGGCGAAAAAGGCTTTTATACATTCACAAGCAGCAAGGCGTGCATCGAGTTGCTGGATTGAAGCGGGTTCCAGAGACAGTTTGAGCAGGGCTTCAATCACATTGATTCGTTGGAACCCATTCGCGACAATTTCACCGTTCGGTGTACGTTCACTACTCGGATGTCCCCAAGGGACCTCGATATCACCGAATTGCTCCTGCAAAGACGAATTTTCTCGGATCAAATCGGCGCATGTCGCAAGTGCCTTTGAAAGTCAGTATTCATCGAATAAGAGCCGGAAGCGAATCCTTCCTCACCTTGGACGTAACATTAACCGTAAATCGTTGGCCAAAGGCTATTGTCAAGACCTGTTCCATTACACCACTTTTCCAAAATATCGCTTGGTTCGCGGGTGTATTAGCTGCACCATTGGCCAGGAACAACTGGATTATCACTAATGTGCCCCAGATATTTTTGTCTCGATGAGCAAGAACCCATTGAGAAGGAAGACCATCTTGCTCCTGGTCTTGGTTTACGTCCGCAAGAAGTTTCGCCAACTTCTTGACACACCCCGTCTCCCGGAAATATGATTGGTTTGATATATTCAGTCTCAAGAGGTTGGCTAACAAGGCTAGACAATCCTCTACGACTTCCGACCCGTGTGTCAGTGCCCCTTCCGCTTCAATCAAGTCCAACGCGATATCGAAGGCATTCTCGAAGGCAACGAGTTTTTGGAGCTCTTCGGAGGCAGGCGTTAAAGCAATGAGTAGCACTAGAGCTTCTGTAAAGTCGGCGATGTCCGTTAGCACCCATATGTTTGCGATTACACCCAAGGGTCTGCCAGCATACCATTGCGGACCGGTTCGCGCGCATCACTCAACGTGCTAACCAATCTCGGGATTCCAAGAGGCGCCGTAAAAATACATTCCTGCGTTCTTTCCGGCCGTGCGCCAGAAATGAGCGAGATCAATTGTAGCGAATACAGGCGAGGGTAGAAATCTCGAGCCTCCAAAAGATCCAAAAGGGTCGTGATATTATCTTGTCGCTTTCAGTCTGTTAGTCTGGCAAATATCGAGTCTAACCCACCAGCACATACGTACCTGAGTGAACTCGTCAGCTAGCCAAAGAGCTATCTCGTCCGACGCTTCGGGCTGAGCATCACAAGTCAGTACAAGCGCCTGGATACCGGTTCCTCTTCGCAATGGTGACAACAGACACTACTCTCATCGGGAGAAAACAAATTCAACAAGGTCTCCAACACCACTTTAATTGTGTCCACATCTTCCTGGTCATTTCGAAGACTGTTAATCAACGGTCGAAGCGCACCCGATGCCACGGAAGCCGGATATATCTTCGCAAAACTCCTCAATCCCAGGATTGCTGCCCGTCGGTCTTCAAGCAGCGTCACACTCTGCAGCCTACTGCTCAGCGTATTGATTGTGTCCGTTGCCGTTTGTTTGGCCGGCGCTTGCGATTCGAGTATTCGGAACATCGCAGGCGGTAGGTTGTATTTTCATGGTCACCGCCGGCCGCGGGCGTAACAATCGATCTGCATGAAACCAATAAGTTTCTGCGCTCAACTGAGGCTTCCAGGCAGAAGCGAACGAGTCCGTGGTGATCGGGGGGAGGAAGAAGAGGTGGTGATGGTGATGGTGGTGGTCCGTGAAGTTGTGGTGTTGTTGTTCTTCTCCGAATGCCAAGCTTCTTCTTCCGGAGCCGCCTCCGGAAATCTTATCGCAGACAAGACTCTTCTTCACCTTCGTCTTCGCCCTTCACTTTCGGCTTCCCTTTTTCATCGCTTACTCGAAGGTGCGTCGCATTTTCGATCGCGGGTCTTTGTTCCTTGCCGCTATATATTCCTTACATTGCGATTCTCTGGGTTTACGACACGTCTCTACGCGGTAGGATCGGATTCTGCAGAGTTATCCGGAGCCAATCCATGGCAATTTCCCGTTAGAATTGTCGACATTGGGTTTTTCACAACGCGATCATGGGTGTTCCAGCGCTGTTTAGATGGCTTTCGAACAAGTATCCCAAGATTATTTCGTCCGTCATCGAACACCTTCCTTATGAAGTCGACGGAGAGGAGATCCCGGTCGACACGACGGGTCCAAATCCCAATGGAGAGGAGATGGATAATCTGTACTTGGATATGAACGGTATCGTCCATCCTTGTACGCATCCAGAGGGAAAGCCTCCGCCGGCGAACGAGCAGGAAATGATGCTGGAGATTTTCAAGTACACGGATCGGGTGGTTAACATGGTTCGCCCGCGGAAGCTTCTGATGATTGCTGTTGGTATGTGATTCCTGTTGGCTCGATTGTGTAGCTTCTGGGATAGCACTTCTCGAAAAGTTGTGGTTGAATTATTTGGCTGATTGGTTTCTTTTTTCATTTTAGATGGTGTCGCTCCTCGCGCAAAGATGAACCAACAACGTGCTCGTCGTTTCCGCTCGGCTCAAGAGGCGAGAGAAGCGGATGAGAAGAAGCAGGAATTTCAGAAGATGCTCGCAAAACAGAATGCCAGCAAAGTGGAACAGGAGCTTGAGGAGGAAGTTGTGAAGAAGACATGGGATAGCAACGTTATTACACCTGGAACGCCATTCATGGATATCCTTGCTACGTCTCTGCGCTACTGGATTGCCTACAAGCTCAACACGGATCCTGCTTGGGAAAAGGTTGGTCTTCTTCCATTTAATGCGAAATCTGGTCTAACTTTGACAGCTCAAAATTATCATCTCAGATGCTACCGTGCCGGGAGAAGGTGAGCACAAGATTATGGAGTTCGTCCGATCGCAGCGATCTTCTCCCGAACACGACCCGAACACGCGCCACGTTATCTATGGTTTGGTAAGGCTCCAAACGATCATTCGCCTATAGTAAAAGGTGCTGACTTTGTTTTTTAGGATGCGGACTTGATCATGTTGGGTCTCGCCACTCATGAGCCCCATTTCCGTGTTCTGCGTGAAGATGTGTTCTTCCAGGAATCCAAGCCGAGGACCTGCCATCTTTGCGGGCAGCCAGGCCACAAGGCCGAGGAATGTAGAGGTCAGGCGAAGGAGAAGAACGGAGAGTTTGATGAGAAACAGAAGGGCAGCTCATTGAAGCCGTTCATCTGGCTGCACGTCTCCGTCCTTAGAGAATATCTCGCTGCAGAGCTTCATGTTCCCCAACAAGGTTTCCCATTTGACCTTGAGCGAGCCTTGGACGACTGGGTGTTCATGTGTTTCTTTGTGGGAAATGATTTCCTTCCACATCTGCCATCATTGGACATCCGCGAAAATGGAATTGACACCCTCATCGCCATTTGGCGTGACAATCTACCTGCGATGGGCGGGTACCTGACACAGGATGGCCATGTCGAGTTCAGGAAAGCTCAGCTGATCATGCAAGGCCTTGCTAAACAAGAGGACGGCATTTTTCGGCGTCGTCGACAAGTCGAAGAGCGAAAGGCCGCGAACGAAAGGAGACGTAAACAGGAAAACGAGGAGCGTTCGAAAAAGAGGCGAAGAAGCTCTCCCAGTTATGAGGCTCCGGGTGCCAACCGGTCTCGTGGCAGTGATAATGCGGCTCCGGATGGCCTAGAGCTTATTACTCCTGCACGAGGTGAATTGACGAAAGAGGCCCGAGAACTTACACACAGCATGGTGGTCAATCGCGGGGCCGTGTATAAGGCCAACGCGGCCAACAAGAGCGCCGCTGCCGTCCTCAAAAGCAAGCTTATGGGGGAACCACAGGAACCTCCCGCCTCTGAAGATGCTAGCGAGCCGGCAGCAGATGCCCCGGAGCCTGCCAACGGCGAACAAGAAACTTCGCCATCGGTTCTCGGGAAGAGAAAGACTGATGATGTGGAAGAACAACCCGCGACACCAGGCAAAGGCGGCCCTCCGAAGGATGATGAACTTCCTCCGGATACTGTCCGATTGTGGGAGCCAGGTTACGCTGATCGGTACTACGAGCAAAAGTTCAGTGCTGCACCTGAGGATAAGGAATTTCGCCGCAAAGTTGCCAGAGCGTATGCTGAAGGGCTGTCCTGGGTGTTGTTATATTATTTCCAGGGTTGCCCATCTTGGACTTGGTACTACCCTTACCATTATGCTCCTTTTGCAGCAGACTTTGATGATATCGCCGATATGGAGACATCGTTTGACAAGGGCACGCCTTTCAAGCCGTTTGAGCAGTTGATGGGAGTCCTTCCGGCTTCTTCCAACCACGCTATCCCTGAGATTTTCCACGATCTCATGAGCAACCCAAACAGTGAGATCATCGACTTCTATCCGGAAGACTTCCAAGTGGATTTGAACGGTAAAAAGTTTGCTTGGCAAGGTGTTGTCTTGCTGCCGTTTATTGACGAGCATCGATTATTGACCGCCATGGAGAAGAAGTATCCACTTCTCAGTGATGACGAGAAACTCAGGAACACTATGGGAAGAGATGTACTTCTGATATCGGATGGCCACCCCTTGTACCAGGAGCTGGTTGCGAATTTCTATTCGAAGAAGCCCGGTCCTCCCACATTCAAGCTGAACATGCGCGTTAGTGAAGGATTAGCGGGCAAGGTTGAGCGCAATGAGTCGTATATCCCTCACAGCGCTTTGGTCTCGTTGTTGGAGGAATATGGCATGCCAAGTTTGGAGCAAGACCGTTCTTTGACGTGAGTAATTCATTCCCCTTTCAAGTGGACCTGCTTCTTCAAATGAGGATGTGACTAATCTTGATGCAGGGTCAACTATGAAGTGCCAAAATCGAAACACATTCACAAGTCGATGCTTCTCCGAGGCGTCAAGTTCCCTCCTCCAGCGCTCGACAATGCAGACATTCAGGCAGTCAAATCCAAGGCACATAACTCAGGCCGGTCGTTTGGCGGTGCTCCGCTGCGAAACGGCCGTGGTGGCCGAATGGATTACAGTGGCAATAATCGACCAAACCCATTTGCCGCGCATCTTGATCCCAGCTTTGTACCCCCTCCTGCGTCTGGCATGCCATCTATGCCTTCCGGTTGGGTTCCCCCAGGCACAGGTGGAGGGAACTTCTCCAGAGGGCCGCCCCCGCCGCCGCGTGGTGGAATGTCTAATTCTTATTATCCACCTTATGGCGGACCGCCTCAGCAGAACTACCCACCGCAGGGGTATGGGCGTTACGATTCCTATGGGAGACCGCCCCAAGGTCAGTATGGCGGCCACCATGGCCAATCCAACCAGTACAATGGAAGGTCATCCGGCTTCGGTGGTGGTGACTCCAGGGGAGGCGGAGGTTATCGAGGAGGAGGATACCGTGGCCCACCTCGCAACGGACGGGACCACTATTCTTCCAGAAACTCCGGTGGCGGCTACGGTCGTTACTAGGTCTACTTGACCCTTTTTATGCTTCCCACAGCAACGTCGGTGCTTATTTGATGCCTCTATAAAACTGGAATGGGACTAGGTATCTATGGATGCGAGGAATTAGCGGCGTCCGGTGGTTTGTTTTACTTGAAAAAGAGACCGTATAGTCTCGTCCTTATTATGCATGTAGTTTTATACAGAAAAAAAGGGCACGAGCCTCTCTCACTTCCTTCCATCTTCCCATCTGTAGATTCGGGCACGTGACGCGGCCCGACTTTAACGCCGAAACGACATCGGAGTCATACGTGAAATCCGTTTGAGCCTCAATTTTTCTTACTTTTCTTCCTCTGCTTCAATTCCTGTTGCACATTGATTATTGCGGGTGAAGCGTATTGTTAATCGCCTTCAGTTCCCTCTCGGTTTTATTCTTCATACCGGGTGAGCACTCTGACCTGATTGACATTTCTCAGCTAATAGTTCTGTATTTTGCTAGGCCCCGCAATCCCAAATCGCGATTTGCTTTAACGTTGAGTCACTCTGGTTTGGCCGTTGTTTCGTGGGCAACAGAAAAAAGCAATCGCTAGACAAAACTCGTGCAGGCCACAGAATGCAATAAATACCAGTTCCCTTGCACGCAAAGTCCTCGTTCTGTCTCTTGAGTCTCCAGAACCACCCCACATTCGCAATGACCTCCGAACCGACCAAGATTAGCATCCTGGGCCAGGAGAGTATAGTGGCTGACTTTGGTCTCTGGCGCAATTATGTCGCCAAGGACCTGGTCAGCAGCTGTCCCTCTACGACCTACGTGCTCATTACTGACACCAACATCGGATCGATCTACACTCCCGGGTTCCAAAAGGCCTTTGAGGAGGCCACCGCCGGTGTTTCGCCCTCCCCACGCCTTCTGATGTACAATGTTCCTCCGGGTGAAGTGTCTAAGTCACGACAGACGAAGGCAGATATCGAGGATTGGCTGTTGAGTCAGAGCCCGCCATGCAGTAGAGACTCTGTGATCATCGCATTGGGAGGGGGTGTTATCGGAGATCTGACGGGTTTTGTGGCTGCGACGTACATGCGTGGTGTTCGCTACGTTCAAGTACCTACAACTCTGCTCGCTATGGTTGACTCCGCAATTGGTGGAAAGACTGCGATCGATACGCCTTTAGGGAAAAATTTGATTGGCGCTATCTGGCAGCCTGTGCGGATTTACCTCGATCCAGAGTTCCTGGAGACACTCCCCGTGAGAGAATTCATCAATGGAATGGCGGAGGTGATTAAGACCGCAGCGATCTCGAGTGAGGAGGAATTCGCGGCCTTGGAGGATAATGCAGAGACGATTTTGAACGCTGTGCGCAGCGAGGTCAAGCCTGGTCGTCGCCGCTTCGATGGCATAGAGGATATCCTCAAGGCAAGAATTTTTGCGTCTGCTCGTCACAAGGCTTACGTCGTCTCCGCAGATGAGCGTGAGGGCGGCCTTCGGAACCTTCTGAATTGGGGCCACTCGATTGGTCATGCCATCGAGGCAATCCTCACCCCTCAGATCCTCCATGGAGAGTGTGTCTCGATTGGTATGGTCAAGGAGGCTGAACTTGCCAGGTATGTTGGTGTCCTGAAGGATGTTGCGGTAGCTCGGATTGTCAAGTGCATTGCCGCCTACGGCCTGCCTACCTCCTTGAAGGATGCGCGAATTAGGAAGCTGTCTGCCAATAAGCATTGTCCCGTTGATCAATTGCTCATCAATATGGCTCTCGACAAGAAGAACGATGGCCCCAAGAAAAAGGTTGTATTGTTGTCAGCTATCGGTCAACCGTACGAACAGCAGGCGAGTGTGGTGTTGAACGATGACCTTGGTGTTGTCCTTGCTCCAAGCGTCGATGTCTGCCCAGGTGTCTCACCAGCATTGAAAGCTACCTGCGCACCGCCAGGGTCGAAGAGTATTTCGAACAGAGCTCTCGTCCTCGCTGCTCTTGGCTCAGGTACATGTCGTATCAAGAACCTCCTACACTCCGATGACACTGAAGTTATGTTGAACGCTCTGGAACGTATTGGTGCCGCTACCTTCTCCTGGGAAAACGAAGGTGAAGTTCTCGTGGTCAATGGCAATGGGGGAAAGCTCCAAGCTAGTTCGACTCCACTCTACCTTGGCAATGCAGGTACGGCCTCGCGGTTCCTCACGTCCGTTGCGACCCTTGCCAATGCGAGCAGTGTGAACTCGAGTATCCTCACTGGGAATAATCGCATGAAGCAAAGGCCCATCGGCGATCTTGTCGACGCTCTTACGGCGAACGGTGCGGACATTGAATATGTAGAAAATGATGGCAGTCTTCCTCTGAGGATTGCCGCCTCTGGTGGATTTGCAGGTGGAATCATCAGCCTCGCTGCCACCGTCTCCTCTCAATATGTTTCCTCGCTTCTGATGTGTGCACCGTACGCCAAGGAGCCCGTGGTTTTGAGGCTCGTTGGTGGCAAGCCCATTTCCCAGCCTTACATTGACATGACAACGGCAATGATGAGGTCGTTTGGCGTTGACGTGCAAAAGTCCACGACGGAAGACCACACTTATCACATACCTCAAGCTCAATACGTCAACCCTCCTGAATATGTCGTGGAAAGCGATGCCAGCTCCGCTACTTACCCGTTGGCGATCGCTGCGATCACTGGCACTACCTGCACCATCCCCAACGTCGGTTCCAAATCTCTACAGGGTGATGCTCGTTTCGCCATTGACGTGTTGCGCCCCATGGGCTGCACAGTCGAGCAGACTGATACCTCGACCACTGTCACCGGTCAACCTGGCGGTGCTTTGCGACCTCTTCCCAATGTGGATATGGAGCCTATGACCGATGCCTTCCTTACTGCATCCGTACTCGCAGCAGTTGCGCAAGGTGAGGGCTCGAAGCACACTACCCGTATCTACGGTATTGCGAACCAGCGCGTCAAGGAATGTAATCGGATTCAAGCCATGAAGGATGAACTGGCCAAGTTTGGGGTTGTTTGCCGCGAGCACGATGACGGTCTTGAGATCGATGGGGTCGACCGTGCCAGTCTTCGCCAGCCTGCCGGTGGTATCTTCTGCTACGATGACCACCGTGTCGCTTTCAGCTTTAGCGTTCTATCGCTTGTGGCTCCTCAGTCGACCCTTATCCTGGAAAGGGAATGTGTGGGCAAGACTTGGCCCGGGTGGTGGGATACCTTGAGACAGTTGTTTGCCGTCAAGCTTGAAGGCAGGGAGCTGAAGGAAGAGGAATCCTTCGCCCCTTCTCGTACCGAAAAGGCGAGCGCATCTATCTTCATAATTGGCATGCGTGGGGCTGGAAAGACCACTACTGGACATTGGATTGGGCAAACATTGAACCGTCCATTTATCGACCTGGATACCGAGCTTGAAACTTCTGAGGGCATGACTATCCCTGATCTGATTAAGCAGCGTGGCTGGCAGGGGTTTCGGGATGCTGAGCTGAGCATCTTGCAGCGTACTATCAAGGAACGTTCAACCGGCTACGTTTTCGCATGCGGTGGCGGCGTGGTCGAGATGCCGGAGGCCCGCAAGCTGCTCATTGACTACCATAAGAGCAAGGGGAATGTGCTGCTTGTCATGCGTGATATCAAGAAGGTCATTGATTTCCTGTCTATCGACAAGACCCGTCCAGCCTACGTTGAGGATATGATGGGTGTGTGGTTGCGCCGGAAGCCTTGGTTCCAAGAGTGTAGCAACATCCAATACTACAGTCAGCAGAACTCGGGCACTCTCGCTCTCCCGTCTCAGGACTTCAAACGCTTTATACATGTCGTCACCGGACAGTTGGATCACCTGAGTCTTTTGAAGAAAAAAGAGCAATCCTTCTTTGTTTCCCTAACGCTGCCCGATTTGCGTGGTGCTGGTGACATCCTGAATGAAGTCAGCGCGGGTTCGGATGCGGTGGAATTGCGAGTCGACTTGTTGAAGGATCCGTCATCGGACAGCGAGATTCCCTCTGTTGATTATGTCGCGGAGCAAATGTCTTTTCTTCGCAGTCGCACGTCACTCCCGCTGATATTCACCATTCGGACACGAGGCCAGGGTGGTCGTTTCCCGAATGATGCCCACGAAGCCGCGTTGCAGCTTTACAAGCTTGCGATCAGGTCTGGTTGCGAATTTGTGGATCTGGAGATCTCCTTCCCTGACGAGCTGCTCCGCGCAGTCACCGAAATCAAGGGCCACTCTAAGATTATTGCCTCGCACCATGATCCGAAGGGTGAACTCTCGTGGGCCAACATGTCGTGGATGAAGTACTACAATAGGGCCCTAGAGCACGGCGACGTGATCAAGCTCGTGGGTCTCTCTAAGAGCCTCGATGACAATGCGCACCTCCGGAAATTCAAGGCCTGGGCGCAAAGTGCGCACGATGTGCCCTTGATTGCCATCGACATGGGGGATAATGGTCAGCTGAGTCGCATTCTCAACGGTTTTATGACCCCCGTGTCTCACCCTAGTCTTCCGTTCAAGGCCGCACCTGGTCAACTTTCCGCTAGCGAAATCCGCAAGGGCTTGTCGTTGATAGGAGGGATCAAGAAAAAGAACTTTTCCGTGTGTGGAAACCCTGTGTCTGCTTCCCGTTCGCCAGTTCTCCACAACACGCTCTACGCTCACCTGGGACTCCCTCATGAGTACGGCGTGTTGGAGACCACCAACGTCGAAGACGTCAAAAATCTCATGCGGTCATCGGACTTTGGCGGCGCCTCGATTACCATTCCCTTGAAGGTGGACATCATGCCGCTGCTGGACGAGGTCGCGCAAGACGCCGAGATCATCGGTGCCGTGAACACCGTCGTTCCCGTCTCTGATGGCAAAGACAAGCCCAAGCGCATGGTTGGCTACAACACTGACTGGCAAGGCATGATCCTATCTCTGACCACCGGTGGAGTTCCCGAAGTCGCAGGCGACGCCAGCGCCATGGTCATCGGCGGAGGCGGCACTGCTCGAGCAGCCATCTATGCGCTCCACAAGATGGGCTACTCCCCGATCTACGTCTTTGGCCGTACCCCATCCAAACTCCAGAGCATGATCTCGACCTTCCCGAAAAGTTACAATATCCACGTGGTCGAGGAACCCGCGGAGCTAGACACGATTCCCCATGTCGCCATCGGGACCATCCCCGGCGATAGTCCCATTGACCCTGCGATGCGGGAGACTCTATGCCATTTGTTCGACCGAACGGAGCAAGTGGACCCGGACAGGGTCAAATCAATAGACAAGTCACCTCGGGTGCTGTTGGAGATGGCCTACAAGCCGGTCGTGACACCATTGATGCAGCTGGCATCTGACTCGGGCTGGGACACTATTCCTGGGTTGGAGGTGCTGGTTGGACAGGGAGTCTACCAGGTGAGTTCTTTTTCTCTCGGGTAATGCAGACGATGCACAGGAAAAGAGGGGACTAATCCGAGTGCAGTTTAAACACTGGAATGGTATCTTTCCTCCCTACAATATCGCAAGGGTATGTATAACCCTATTTTACCCCGTAACTCCATCAGAATACACAAACTGACAGGTTTTTAGGACGCTGTTCTTAGCACCAACTCTTCATGGCCACGATCATGACCATCATGATGTAACTTCCGGGTTTTGCTTATTTTGCTTATTCTGCATAGTTAGCTATTTCGGCCGTCCCTTAGATTCGGTAATTTGGCAAACAAAAAGTCTATAGTTTTGGTGCTACAGCACTACCCCCGGAGTAGCGCAGCGTACATAGTCTGCAATGAGCAATTATCCGAGGATTCGTTCTTTCCTCGTCTCATCAAGCTGAACTCCGGAGTAAGTCTGGGTATTGCAACGGCTGGACATGACCACAGGACAGGTTTCGCTTGAGTAATGATCCGGAGGACTGTTCGAGGGCATTATGGTTGAGAAAACGCGGTGCTGCGTGGCAGCATAGAGAACATGAGGTACAAGTATACAACCTCGGACAATCCAGGCGCACAATTCGAGTAAGAAAGTATACTGTTGGCCATCTAACTACCTACCAGGCCCAGGCAAGGGTGCCCCTTGCTCGTGAGCTGAGCCGAATGTACGAATGCACAGATGTTTCTAAATACATAGAAAACACAGTACAAAACCGAACTGAAAAACATTGTAGAGTGTTCAGTCAGGAACCAAACAAAACAAACTTAGTCGCCAGCCTGATTCTTTTCCAGAGAATCAGATCAACATTTCCTCTGCACCGCCATCTCTAAAGATGAGGGAAAGGAATCTCTCAAACGCCTCTCTGCGCAGGATCTTTGTGCCCTTGCTGCTAGTCAAGGCTATCCCGCCCTAGAGTAATGGGGGCCTCCTCGCCGAAAACATAAGCCAGAGATGACATCAACCAGGTACATCAGTCGATCTACTAGGGACTCTGACCAGGGACTCTGACCAATCGCTCTGGCAATATTGGATCTTGAATGGCCGGTTCTGCTGGGTCGCTGCACCTCGGCGGCCCGGGATCGTCACGCAATAGTACAAGAATGGTTACTACGTAGTACTGCCTTCAGCTGAACAGCTGAACAGCTGAACCAATGCACCCCGCCGTGAGATTATGAATAACAATGACAGGCATTCAGGCTCAATCCCCCGTGGCATTGATTCTTTTGGAAAAAGCTTCCCACGGATTTCTTCAGAAAATACAGCACTGTAGGCTTTTGCGACTTCATCATGGCCATAACCCCCAAAACCCCGCGAACCCTTTGCCATGAGCCAGGGAATAACCGTGGTGGGAAGGACCTTTCCAAAGAGGTAGATGGTGCAGCGTCGTGCGCATTTCCTCAACCACCCTCTGATCCCTATAGGCCGAGTATCACGGACGAACTGGAGTTGCGGATACCCGCCGGACAAATCCCACAAGATCCTTCCTCTTCTATC
Source organism: Aspergillaceae sp. MA 6039 (assembly GCA_003004485.1). Classification (NCBI taxonomy): domain Eukaryota; kingdom Fungi; phylum Ascomycota; class Eurotiomycetes; order Eurotiales; family Aspergillaceae; species Aspergillaceae sp. MA 6039. The sequence continues at coordinate 232,820 of PQMF01000004.1, read as the reverse complement.
TCGGGCGTTTTTCAGCTGGCATGGGCCATTGTCATAGCCTCCTATACCGACGTTTACCATGTCTCCTTTGATTTCAGCTCCGGGGGTTCGTCGTATCGTCCCTTCCGGGTCCGGGTTCGCCCGGAGCAATCAGTGCGTGAAGCCCTCGCATCACTGGCTCAAAACACAATCGAGGAAAAATCACTGTGCAAGGATGGCATATTGGGTTCAGAAGCCAGGCCAGGAATGGCCGGTCAGCAGGCTCAAAACGCTCTGTCCGTGCAACAGAAGGGGAAAAGCGCTGACAGCCGGCATTTGGTGCAAGACGGTCATCCGGACGTCCATCATTCCCTGATGATGACCTGTGAGGTCCATGGTGGTAGTGAAAATAAGATCCATGCTCGGTTTGATGCGCGTGCTATCTCACCGCAGCTTGTCCAAGTGGTGATGGAACAATTGGCCCATGTGGCCCGCAGTGTTGGAAACCGCGAGACTACCTCCATCAAGAGCTTGTTAGGCATCTGTCCCCGTGGTCTTGAGCGGGTTCAAGCATGGAACGGTCGTCTACAGCTGCATCCCAAAATGGTTTGCATCCACGAAGTGATCTCACGCAACTGCCGGAATCAACCATCTGCTCCAGCAGTGTGTGCGTGGGATGGGAAGTTGACTTACTCCGAACTGGACCAACAGTCGGACCAGCTTGCAGCACATCTTCTCGCGGCCGGTCTCAGGCAGGAGAACTATGTTGGGTTGTTCCTGAGGAAGTGTATGTGGACGCCAGTGGCCATGATGGCGGTCATGAAAGCTGGGGCGGCCTTTGTGCTGCTGGATCCTGCTCTACCGGACAAGCGATTGGCAGCGCTCTGTCGAATCTCTGAAGCGACCTCAGTGATCACGACCCCCGATCTGTCGGGGCGAGCCGAGCAATTTGGCCTCCCAGTCAGGCTCGCCCAAAAGCGGCCCGGCACTCTACTAGAGCCCCCGCGACGTACAGTTCATCCCTTGCAGGCGGCCTATGCAGCTTTCACGTCCGGCTCCAGCGGGGAGCCCAAGGGCGTAGTCGTCGAGCATGTCGCAGTGAGTAGCGGGGTGGATGCATATTGCACCAGTATTGGACTGCATCCGAATTCGCGCGTGCTCCAGTTTGCATCGTACTCGTTTACCATTAGCGTCGTCGACCATCTGATCACCCTGATGCAAGGCGCCTGCTTATGCGTGCCGTCGGACGACCAGCTCAAAAACAGCCTCCCCGAGACGATTCGAGATTTCGATGCGAATTGGGTCACCTGCACTCCTTCCGTGGCTAGGGTGCTGGATCCGGATAGTCTCCCAAGCCTCACAACCCTCTGCCTGGCGGGCGAAAGCTTGACCCGAAATGACTTGGACAAGTGGTGCGGCCGGCTGGATTTGAAGTCGATCTATGGACAATCGGAGAACACCTTGGCTGCATTGGTCGACACCAAGACGCCCTCCTCCGATCCTTCTGACCTGGGATATGCGTTTGCAGCGACCTGCTGGGTGGCGCATCCTGGCAACCCCAATCGTCTCGTCCCCCTCGGGAGTGAAGGCGAGCTGCTCCTGGAGGCACCGACGATGAGTCGCGGTTATCTGCACAATGAGGCCCAGAATAAAGCTACCTTCCTCCGTGATCTCGCATGGCTGCAGGACGTCCGACCCGAAGACCATGCTGCTCGCTTCCTGCGAACCGGAGACATTGTCCGGTATCGACCAGAGAATGGCGCGCTACAGTACGTTGCGCGATCCGGAACGCAGGTCAAGCTGCGAGGGCAGCGCATCGAACTGGCCGAAGTGGAGTTTCAGTTGAAGCTTCAGTTCCCAGCAGCCGCCTCTGCGGTGGCAGAGATTGTGACACCCCCGGGAGAGGAGCGATCCCATGAGGCTGTCTTGGCTGCATTTGTCACTGTTGGGAGTGAACGCCGATATGGCGATGACGCTCCGGTCTTTGCTGCTCCCACCGAGACATTCCGACAACAGGTTCAGCAAGCCCTACCTCACTTACGCCAGATGCTTCCAGGATACATGGTCCCCACGGCGTTCATTCCCCTCACGAGACTCCCGTTGACTCCGTCTGGAAAGCTGAACCGACGAGCATTGCGCAACGAAGCCGTTGAGCTAGGGCCTGGTCTTCAGCGGTATCATGCCTCCGAGAAGGCATTTCGCCCGCCCAGAACCGAGGAGGAAGGAGTCTTACAGCGCGTCTGTGCCCTAATCCTCGACCAAGACCCACTAGACATCAACATGAACAACAGCTTCTTCGATCTTGGAGGCAATTCAATTTCAACTATGCAGTTGATTAGTCGGACTCGAGACTTAGGGTTCTCCATCACCACGGCCGATGTGTTCCAGCAACTGTCTCTGGCCGAGCTGGCCCGGGTACATCGAGAGCGCCCTGAGCCAGCCAAAGAAAGACCTGTTGCCGGTAGCGATCTGAACTGGGAGGCTTCTCTCAAGGCGGATTTTATCCAGCAGAATCCGGTCGGTCTGGATCCTGAAACGATTTCCGACGTCTTTCCTTGTACTGAAACGCAGATTTGGTCACTCAACAACCATGAAGGGGGACATTTCCTGCTTTCAATCTCAGGGACTCTTGATCTCGAACGACTGAGAGACGCCTGTCGATGTCTGATCGACAACCACACCGCGCTGAGATCAGTCTTCGTCTCCTTTGGCGAAAGGATACTGCAAGTGATTCTCCGGCAAGTGGACCTCCCTTTCATTATTTATGCTTCTGGTGAAACATTCAGCGATCCCCTCGCTGTTGCTCGGGAATGGTGTCCGCCGGTGGACAGGAAAGCTGCCTTTCCCTTGGGGACACTGCCCCTTCAATTCACGCTGTTCCCAGGTCATGGAAAGCAACATGCTCTGGTAATGCGGCTCTCGCACGCACAGTATGATGGGATCTGCCTCCCGAATCTGATTTCGGATCTCTGCGCCTGCTATAGCGATGGCAGGGTTTCTCTTCTGCCGACAGACTTTGCAGACTACGCCAGACAAGTAACCCGGCAGGCAACCCCCGAATCGTTCAGCTTCTGGAGGAATCTCCTCGCAGACTCCCGCATCACCCAATTGCCATATTCTTCCCCCCAGAGGAACACCACGGAGACGCTGCTGAAATGTGCCTCCCGGGTACCCCTCCCCGAGCCCCCGGCTGGCATCACCCTAGCGACGGCAGTCAAGGCAGCATGGGCCGAAGTCCTTCGACAAGCCACCGGAGATACTGATCTTGTCTTTGGGCAGCTGACAAACTCTCGCAGTATGAACCTGCCAGGGATTCACCGAATTGTTGGGCCCTGCTACAATACAATCCCCGTTCGCGTGCAATATAAGCCAACATGGACATATCATGACCTGATGCAGAGCATTCAAGAACAGCATGTACAATCTGTTCCCTTTGAAGCACCAGGATGGCATCACATTGTCTCCCATAGCACCGAGTGGCCCCAGGAAACGCGGCCGCAGACGCTAGTAGTGCACCAAAATTTCGACCAGCAGGTCGACGTCTCAATGGGCCATACAAGGTTCCAGCTCGCGGAATACGTTGCCATCGAGCCGGCAGACATGTCGCTGGACTTGTATTCGGAGCCGCAGGGAGACCAACTGGCGCTGACACTGTTGTCGTCAAGTCACTTTATTGCAGAGAGCGACATGCGATCGTTGCTGGCGAAGCTCTGCGACACTTTGACAGGCTTCTCGAGACGCCGTACAGCTTGCTCAGGCTAGGATCATTGCATTCTGGCAAGGTGCCTAGCCCAGCCTGCAATCTCTTGACTGATTAGATCTAGTGATGCCATAGGATAGCAAAAAGTCTTCTATCTTGCAATTGAGGTCTATTTTACAAGTAATGAATAATGCCTATCACTGCCCAGTGAGGCTTTAGACAATGCCAATTGCGCCAGCTCAGTGGTTCTGTATACATGCAGGATAGGTGAGCAGAATCGACAGCAGCCCTACTCAGCGTCAGGCACTCAGGATGTGCTCCAATCTGCTCAGTTAGTCTCTAAAATCGCCTCTCAATCGTCTGAAACCAGACTATCTGGTTCTGGTGAATTCCTTATTTGACTAAAGCAAGTGTTATTGAATGTGGATTCACAGCCATACCATGTCCAGTCCTTTGTTCACTGCTCTTGCCCTCATTCACTGCTCCTGTCTTATAATTCTTCTTCGCCTCTCCTTTCTTTTCTCTTTGTCTTCTCTTCTTCATCCATCTCGTCAGTCTCGTCCATCTCGTTCATATCTCCTGCTCTCCCATCCCTTGGTCGACTGGCATACATCAACCTCTCCAGCTGCAGCAGTTCTCCAAGTCAAGAACTTCCCATCGGCTGGACATCTACCAGTGGTGTCAAGCTGGCGATGTCTTGCTGAGCAACTGCACTTTGTTATTTCTGAATCACCAAGACCATTTACAGTCAGGAGGCTGCTCCTTAGTGTCCTCGTTCAATTCAACAGTTCGCTTCCCTACCCGCTCCGTGGAAGTCAAGTTCCGCATACCAGTTGATGGACATTGTTCAGGATCGATCAACCGTCGACAGACATTCAAACCTGTTGACATAGATGGATACTTGGAACACTCGTTATGACCGCTCAAAAGCAGCCATGGCCCTTTTGTAATCTAGCGGTATCTTCAGGTCCACTTGAGTCAACACAACTCAGTCCCTGTGTCGACTGATCCATGCTTCTAAAGCAATTCCTTGCTTGGTCAGTTCTCAGATGGGAGATCTCATCGTCAGCTGTTAACACAAGCTGTTGACTCTGCGTGCAACAGGTTGGCCACAGAACGAAATGTTTTGACGGCCACAGTCACAACCATAAACAGCATTTCCCAGTGGCAGCATTCGGTTAGTCCCAGGGGGCTCCGGACAAGCTTCCAGGAACTGCGACCACGATGGGGCGTCTGACGAAGATAGTTGGCAAAGCTCGAACTTCATGCAATCAATAAAAAAGAAAGAATTTTACGAGCGTGCATGATATTGCGGAAGGCGGCTGGTGGTCTTGGAGGAGAGAAGACGAGTCCTTTCCATTTACTTGATTTGTTACGGAGCTCTCGCCTGCGTGAGTCTTCAGTCTTTGCTCGAAAGACTTTCCTGCACCTGATGAACTCTGATTGTCTTTGTGGTGGAAGGAAACCATCTGGAGTGAAGCGGAGGAGTCCGAATCTATAGTCTTCTAGAGGCCTACAATCCAAAATTACCATCGTCAAAAGGCCCATTTAATATGCAATACAGTGGTCGACTCGCTTACCGTTACGTTAACTACACCTGGCAGCGTCAGGAACAGCTAATAAGAGACCGTAGCCATCGTTCTGGTAATCCAAGACTACGGAAGCCTTGAGAGTCTAGATACATGCTTCCGGCTAGTATTGTCGACCAGGCTGCCGAATCGGTCACTGTTCGCATCCATAAATGCAACTCTCTGCTCGAATGGACTCCTGGCATTTCTGGTCGATGATCTGAAGCGTTGCGAGAAAGCGCCGTCCTGGATATAACAGACGACCCTATCACGTGCTGTCTTTGCCCTAACGCGGGATTTTGGCAGAGTTGCCTCTAGGGACCAGAAGTATGGAGAGATACTCTATTATAATATGGCCATTTGGAATGGGCTATTGTAGATCAACCTATCTAAAAGATCTCGCTGTACGAGACAGAAAATAAAGAACTTAAGACCGCTTGGAAATACTCAACCAAACATCTTTCCAGAATCCAACGCCTCCCTTCACGCAAAACCGGGGGGCTGGTTTATCATCGGGGACTTCGAGGGTGTGTTTTCGGAAGAACTGTTTAGGGCAAGAGTGTTAGTCCATATCCCAGCCAAAAACAGTAAACAAGAAAAAAGAACTTTACCTGAAGCGGTCCCTTATACAACTCCATCATGGCAATGTCTTTCCCCAAACAGAGGCGCGACCCATACCCAAACGCAAAGTTATACTTATTGTACAGCTTGGCCTGTTCGGGATCCAACCACCTCTCCGGGCGAAAACCTTCCGCATCCTCGCCGTACAGCTCCGGATCCCGTTGGACGATATACGGATTGCACGAGACCTCGCAGCCTGCGGGCACAAATTTACCGTACAGATCGAGGCCCGGTTCGGCGACGTAGCGGGGGAAGATATTCGGTGCGGAGGGACAAAGACGCATGGCCTCCTTGACGCAGGCGACGTAATAAGGTAGATGTTCAGTGACCTCGCTGTACTGCGGGATAGCCGAGAGCTTCCTTTCGGAGTCGGCCTGATCGATCTCGCGCATCATGCGTCGGTAGGCCTCGGGGTTCGCGAGGAGGTACTGGATCAGGGCCTGGAAGGCTGTTCCTGTGGTATCGGCACCGGCCAGGAGCACCAGCAGGGCCTCGGCGCGGATGTATTCCATGTCTAGCGGACTGCCGTCCTCAGTGCGGGCTTCGAGGAAGGTCTGGAGAAGGTCGACGCGGTCTATTTTCTTCCCGGACTCGATGTCGTGGAGACGCTGGGCGATGAGGCTGTCGCGGAAGCGCATCAGCACGCCGATGCCCGAGTCGTCAGCTGGCGTGGCGACGAGATATTTCTTTAGGAAGGTCGACTTCACCCAGTTGGTAAAGGGATAGAGACGCGCGAGGAGGCCGAATGCTGGTAGACCGTCGTGGAAACCCTGGATGAGGCCGCCGACATCTTCGCCTTTTTCGATGAAGCCAAAGGGTGCGCCGAAGCTGATTTCGCTGATGATGTCGTATACCAAGTACCTACACATGTCAAATGGACTCTTCCTATGGATATCTGGAGGTAAATGGCAACTTACACGGCCCACCAGGCAAAGTCAAAAGAACTGCCCGTCCGGACATAGAGCTCGTTCATGCGACGCTCCCAGTCGGAAATCCGTGCATCCACCAAGGGCTCCATTTTCTTCATGTTGGTGAAGCTGTACTGTATGTCGCTGTCAGCATCTCGAGGGTTTGGACCCCTTCGACTGCGGCGCAAACTTACAGGGCCCGCCACATGTCGCCGAAAGGCTGCATGTGTCTTGTGAGATCTCATGTTGAACAGACTCTCCGTCTCTCCAAAACTACCGGTGATATAATGGCTGGTCTTGTCGACTTTGCGGTGGTATAATTCGGGGAGTTTCTGGGGATCGTTGACCAACAGCAGCGTTGGTGTGATGCGCACGACGGGGCCTGAATGATATTAGATTTGGCTTTTGGATTTGGAAAGTATGTGGTCTACCATATTGTTTCGCCAGAGCACGAACGGTAGGGACTTCAGTCTCTCTCAGGTTGTGCCATGCAATCCAGAGACGAGTGACGCTGGCCCAAAACGGGCCCGGAAAGACCGACAATGGATGAAAGAAGCGATAGTAGACAATCTGGTAAAGGAATCGGAGGACGATGTACGCCCCGAGTCCGAGGAAGATGTTGCCCACTGTGAGCTGGGATACAAGAGCCTGACCGAAGCCCATGGTGTCTGATCCGGGGTTACCACAGGAGAGTAAGGCACACAGCAGAGAACGAGACAGAAAAGAACACAATAAATCAACTATAGTCCCACGAAGGAGGCCTGACTACGGTGGCACGTCTCCTTATTGACCAGCCAGCGTACCCGGTTAACGACGACAGGGTAGTCAGTCCGAATTACTCTCGATATCACTGGTCACTGCTGACCTTCTAATAGCATGGGGCCGAGTAGTAGCCGTACGCGAAGTACGCATCCATGGCTACTGATGGCCATAGTCGCGGCACTATCCCGGCTCGAGTCATTCGGATGATTCCTAAATTATCTTTGACCCGCGCCGCAAAATCATGGCACCCGTCAAGAGCAATAAGATCCGATAGACATGAGTCCGGTGGAGCAGCAGCAGTATTCGTGGAGTCATTCGTGGTCAACATCTATATTCCGCCTGAGCCGGTGGATGACAGGCACAGGACAAATTTCCGGAGACAGTATGGATCATCTGGGAGATGAAGATAGTCGGCCAGTCGGACGGGATCCTGATCCTAGCGGTTTAATAGTCCAATATGTCCGGGGCAGAGAAACATCGTATGTACATAGCATGGATACGGAGCTTCACCGGTCATAAGTACGGAGGACGATGGCGGAGACAGGATTCATTCATTCTCGGCACTACGGAGGAAAGAGTATTAATTATAATACTATTCAATAATAATAATAATAATAATAATACTATGAGAAGATGCTCAATTAACTCAAGCATCCTTATTTTTGACAGCCGATACTCCGCGCCGTCAAACTGTAACATCTCAGCTGTCCTCCTTTTAACTACCGATGGAATTCCAGAATAGTATTCGGAAAGAGAGCTGTCAACTATCGCGGCTCGATCGTATCTGACCTGTCTGGCAAGAAAGCAAACCTCTATTCCCGGTCATCGTGTTCGACGAACGGACCATCATGTCGACACGTCCAAAGAGGCCATCGCGATAATCTCTCGGCGAGAACGAAAAAGGGATCGATGGATACGACATTTCGCCTGGTGATGAGCACCGGCCATGATCCATGCTGTGCGAGTTCAGTGCGGACCAATGCGAAGAGGTCCATCTAGGCCTGTCCATCTCTGATTTTCCCTGGTTTTTCCGGTGGAATAAATTATTAATGCCTCTGCCGGCCATGGCTCTGGGTCATTTCTCCGGTTTTTCGCGCTGGTTGGTCAGTTCCCTGCACTTTGAGACGCCGGAGGCCGGTCCGTCATTATAGCTTCCGGCTGGTTGAAGCTGAGGCTTTTGCGGGGAGGGTTTTCGATCGAATGGTCTGTATCGTCGGACAGGACAATCTCTGTTTCTGGTGCGAGCCTCGGTTTTCCTTTAAAGAATCAGGGATATGGGAGAAGAGCAGTCACGGCAGTATCCCTCGTGAATCCATCAATCAGAAGAAAAGAAGAATCTGCACCAATCGGTTCAATAAGATTATCCCCGAGTCAGGCCGAAGGGCTGAGAAAGGCACATTGACCAACATCCGGCACAATAACAACATATCATCCATCCTTTGCACATCTTCTTCCCCATCTGGGTATAGTTGCGGACCTCGACGGCATGACTCTGCCTGGAACAGTCGATATCCTTTGGTTCTGTACGCTGTATACCCACTCGCCTCGCCATCGCACATTAAACAAGCTAATAGTAATCACACTGACTATCCACTAATCAAGGCATTCGGTCAGCTAAAGCCCTCGAGGGGTAATCAGGGAAGATCGCGATTGGCAGACGCCGGTGTAACTGCTTGAGTTAATCTGTTTCATCTTGATCTGAGTCGGTCTAACGGAAATCTTAATCTGCTAGTAGAGCCGTATTTAGCAGACTATTCGCAGATGTCAGGCTCGGAAAAAAGGGTCCATATATGGAATAAGGCTTGAATCTGGTATGACCATACATCCATGTCTATATTCATGTCGCATCCTTGTCAAGACAGCAGACTATCGACGCTATCCACTTGTTTCCTGCCTGCAGGAACGCAATCCTCGAGGATACAGGATACCATTCTGGCGGCCTCGATCACTGTCCAGGGGTAGGACGCTGGGACATAGGGTGAAAGAGTCGCTATGATATGCTCCGTTCCGTGCCTCTCAGCAAACCTGCAGCCCGGGATGCAAACTGGGTCTCGTCTAGATTATTGCTGTGGATGCAATACGAATGCTGTTTCAGGCCATTTGCTTCCTGCGCTGCTCTTGAATCTCCATACGCTCCCATTCCCCTGAACAGTAAGAGAGGCCCGAATTTGTTCGGTGTTTCTTCCTGTTTGCCTCGACAGAGGAAAATAGCCTATGTGCATAGTAGCCACGAAGGATTGCCCTACCGTTGCAATGGCTCCACGCTAGGCAAGGTGGCAAGTATCAGGAATTGCACATTATCGCTTAGACTGTGTAGCTACACCGGTATTTAGCCGTGGGATAGATGGATGCCGACACTTTGGGATTCCTACCCTGACTATCATTGCCTTCTTTTTGGGCTGTTGACTTCCTTTTTCTCCGAAATCCGTATGCGCAGGAGGGAGAAGTCGTAGTAGAACTGGTGCTAGTAGCCAATATGGACGGACTATTTAATAGTGGCGAGTGGACCGGACCAGCTGCAAGAACGATGTCTAGTCACAAACACAGACGCACGGTATACGTCTGATCGATCCAGTTGCTTTCTTCTTTTCATCTCGCTTGGACCGCTAGTGGTTGACCGTTCCGTCCATTTATACGGTACTACTCCTCCATAGAGAGCTTACCTTTTGCTGCTTTGCTCAGTCAACTCTGGCAGCAGAAGAGGATGTGATTCCAGCCTTATTGCACAAAAGGGTAATAGTCAAGAGTAACACTGGCCACAGAGTTATACTCAGATCCGGTCCAGACTAGCCTCCCTGCGGCATCATGACAGCCTCTATGGAAGAATCGCAGGCGCCAGTGATTACTGGTATCTGTATTGGGTTCACGGTCTTGACCTTTATTGTCCTGGCGCTCCGGCTTTTTTCGCGGATCTATGTTCTGGGGAAGATGGGTGTGGATGATTGTACGTGGTCTGGACGCAGCCCTAACCGATGTTCATGGCTAATGAAGGTTCCCTGCAGATTTAATTATCGGTGCTTGCGTGAGTTCCCTGGACCCTCAATGTGACGACTTTCAAAGACTAACTGGACAGCTTTTGGCATGGGCTTTTATTGGAGCCACTCTAGCCTGTGAGTGTTCCTTCATCCGTTCCCATCCTGCACGCTCCTGACAGACAGCAGCCGTCCAGAACGGAATGGGAAAACACATTGAAGATATCACCTCCACCGAGCAGCTTATGGCCTATTCCTTCGTATGCCTCGGCCATGCCCTCCCTCTGTCAATCCCGTCACTGACCCGTCCCAGTCCGTCTGGCTCAGCTCGATGTTCTACCTAGCCTGTCTGGGCTTCGTCAAGACCTCTGCGCTGTGGTTCTACACCCGCCTCGGGGACCGCGTTCTCACCCGGCTGTCGTATATCATGCTCGCAGTCGTGTCGTCGCAAGCCTTCGCGAATGTCCTGACGGCTGCGTTCCAGTGCCATCCCGTGAAGAAGGCGTGGGCGCAGGCGACACCCGGCACCTGTATCAACATCAACGTGTTTTACCTCTGCAATGCGGCGCTTAATATCCTCACCGACGTCTTGACGTACTCGTTGCCTATCAGGGTTATTTTCAAGCTGCAGGTGCCACGGAAGCAGAAGATTGCGCTGATGGGGACGCTTTCTCTGGGGTTGTTGTAAGTATCTCCATACCGATCCAAATAGGGCCGTATTCCCTGGACAATCACCTGCCTTGCTGACAGTTCCCTGGATAGTGCCTGCGTCTCCTCCATCATCCGAATCACCTACATTCCCGCGATGCTCACCTCGCCGGACTCGACCTACGTAATCAGCAACGCGATGTACTGGTCCGTCATCGAAACTAACGTCGGCATCTTCGCCGCCTCCATTCCCTCCTTCAAAGCCATCGCCTCGCGCTTCCTCCCCCGCCTCATCGGCGAATACTCCGACCAAAAGCGCTACTACGGACCGTGGTCGCGCAGCGGCGGCGGCGGCGCAGGCGACGGGCACAAATACGGCTCAAACTTCTCGCGCATTCGCGACCCGCATGCCACCTATGCGCTGCGAACGTTGAATGATGACAACGGTGACGGGCCTGATGGTACGGTGTGCCGGACGGATATGGGGTTTGGGGATAATTCGAGCAAGGAGAGGATTATTATTCCTGAGGGGAAGATTGTGGCGCACACGCAAATCTCGACGAACATCGAGACTCTCAGGTCGTCGCCGGATAGCCTATCGTTTGAGCATCGGCGGTAGGATGGGGGTATCTACGGGCTTGGTGCTAATAGGCGGTAGAGCTGATTGTTCTCATCTTTTTCTTTTTGTTTCGGCTCAACGCTGGCGTTGAGAGGATGGCCCAGAGTTTCGCATTTCTTCTGTTTCTGATCAAAAAACACCAGGTGATGATCTTAGTTGCAGCATGTATTACCAGTCTTTGATAATTTTTCGTTTGTCATTTATAATTCTCTGTCTCGGATATTTGATCACCAATTGAAAGCATGGATATCGATCTATGATTCGATATGCTCCAATATCTTGAAGTATTGACTGCGCATTCAACGCGATAATCGAGAAGACACGCCTTGATAGCTTCCATCAGATTTGGTGTCGTGGTCAATGTCGGACCTAGTATCTCTTATTTGCTTCCAGCCATACAGTACTCTTACTGGCGGCGTAAAGAACCAGCACAGAAGTCACCCTACTGCGCTATACTCCGGAGTCAATCGAGCTGAGTTATTATATTATATATGAGGCACCTCCTCTCCTAGCCATGACCAATTCACTCCTTGTCGCATCAACGTCTAACCCCAACTTTGGATAGTTTTCAAAGTTATCGAATCCATATCCATACTGTAGAAGACTCGAATCGTGCACAGGAGTGTACCCCCATAATAACGAGCATATTAGGGCTGAAGAACGTCCAGTAGACCGCGGTTCAACCCCATACTCTACTCCATACTCCACCTCCGCGCTCCATTCGAAACTCCAACCAGCCAGCCACTTTCCATCACCAATACTCCGGCCTCTACCTCATATCAAGAAATACTCTGTCCACAATACCCTGTCCAGTTATTCGAATCTACTTGATATTCATGCTCTGTACTGGGAGTATAGCCTACCCGCGTACTCTATTAATAAAGTTGCTGCAGAACTGTGGAGACCTATTAATTTAAAGTTCGCAGCTCTATCTGCTAGATGATGCCATGATCTCCGTTGCTGGTGTCGTATTCGTATCTGTATCATACGTGTATGTGAGTATATTACCGGATTACGAGAGTATCATACGTACCGGTCGTACCGGGGGTTTTATTTACGGAACACGGAGTATATACTACAGCATGGACGAAGGTAAGGTACACATGAATGAGAGTACGGAATACTCGATAGTAAATGGTTATAACTATTTCAATATTCTGCTCGAGCTCTGAGGATCGGAGTAATGCCAGGTCGAGCTCTGTCTACTCTGTATAAGCATAGGTGTTTAGCAGGTCGATCGGGCTTGTTACAGCCCTATGCGATCCGGCCAATTGACAGGGCTGCCGTTCTCTACTCCGGAGTATAGACTACAGACTATGGAGTACTGGTGTATGTGAAATGCTCGAGAATAGATATTAACATTCTATCAATGGATGCCATATTTATACAAATTCCAGGCCCCAGAATCCATAGTATACACGCCCGTATCCTTTGTACTCATGCCCTGTCTGTACACCATTGCCAGCCCAAAATAAACAATAGAGCATCAACCATATAATACAAAAGAATAAAACATGAAACAAAAGTCGTAATCTCTCATATGAGTCCGATCTACCTGCCCAACAAACGCACAAACCAACCTCTTCTTTTTTCGGTTAGATGCAACAGTTTTGAAACAGAAAAAGGGGAAGGAAACAAAATCTAATACCACAAGATGCAATAGTCAAAACAATAAAACGCTTGCTTCCAAATTCAGAACGTCATTAGAAAAATAGAAGATGTCTTGGGACCAAAAGAGAAAGAAAATAAAGTATGAAAATGACATCATGGCATGCGCATCATCGCGCGCCATACGTCATTTCCCGACGCACTGGACCCGCTGATGTCATCACGCGTGTCCCAGGCCACAGGGCTAGTTGGTCCGATATAGAAGGTGGGTCTGTCGATCGAGACCCGTAGGGAGACAAAGATTCCTGATCGGGATGTCATATGGCGTCATCGTCTCCAGTCGGTGCTGGGTTGCGTCATGGCGCTCTGTGTCCTCCTGCGTTCACTCGCGGCCGCGGCGTCGCTGCTTGCCCGGCCAATCGACCTCAGGGTGCACCACTCGCATATGCCGGGTCAATGCATCGTTGCGGGAAAAGGTCTTCTCCTCGGTACACAGATGACAGCGGACCTTTTGCTTACGAGCATTGTGGATCGTATCTTCATGCCGCGTCAAATCATAAGGCCGAGAGAACACAGAGTTGCAGGGCTTCCCCGTAGATGGGTTGATCCGTTCGCACTTGTGGGGCCCAGCCTGCGTATTGCGGGACGCCGACGTGTCACGGGAGATCAGATGGCCGCCCGGGGTCGTTTGGCGATGGGCTTCGCGCTTATGCTTCTGAAGCTTGGCGGGAGATTCGAATCGTAGTGTGCAGCCGTGGTAGGTGCAGGTGTAGGTGCCACTGTCCGCAGACGTATTTTGCGGTCGCGAGAGGCTGCCCCTGATCTTCGGTTGCGGCACTTGCGGCGGTGACATCTCTGTTCCAACAAATCCCTCGCTCCCCGTCGATTCGAGACTGGGCAGCGATGCCGGGAATTCGGGGGTCTGATGCAGCAGGTTGTTCTGTTGCGCCTGCTGCTGGGATGACCGTCGCTCGTGCTGCGGCGGCGGCGGTTGAGGAGTAGCAAAGGGGTACTGCTGGGGCACCCCGGCAGTCGGATATTGGTTAGGGTAAGACTCGGTCGTGTTGAAGGCTGGTGGCGGTCGGAACGAGGAAGAGCTCTCTCGTCGTAATTGAGAAGTCAAAGCGTCGCCCAGGTTGAAGTCTGGCTGGTTGGTGGATGAGAACAACGGAGGCATGGCAGCGTCCTCACCCTCGTTAAAATCCAGGATCGCGTCCTTGGGAGAGATGGTCTTGGGCTCCCCAGTGTTCGTAGCAGTCTGGGGCATATGCACACCATTCTGCGCCATTGGCATGCTCGTAGATGGCTGCAGAGCGGAGTTGTTGTACTCTGCGGCCAGGGGTGCGTTCTGCCGGAAGGGAGATCGCTCCCGGTTGATGGCCATGGCGCCAGGCGAGTGCGACCGGGCAGAGAGGTGACCTTGATTTGCGGCCTGAAGCCGGTCCGCAAAAACGTTGCGGTAGGGGGTCAGCATCTGCTGGTTCATGCTGGGTTTCTTGGAAACCTGGGACGCAGGCATGATGGCCGTGTTGTAGAGTTCGTCTTGGTAGATATCGGAGATGGTTCGGTTCAGCTTGGGAATTCCCATCGAGAAGTTGTTATTCCCTGCGCCGTTGGGGACGCTGTTGTTTCCGCCGTTGTAGTCTGATCGTGGATCGAGCTGTAAGTATTCATCCATCCACCTGTCTACGCCGGGAAATAGGTCCTCACCAGTAGCCATCGCCTTGGACGCGTCGTCGAGTTCGTCAAAACTGTTCTGGGGGGTGACCGGAGAGTTATGACTGAGAGTCGAAACCGAAGGTGCCAGTGAGTGGTCGCTGCGCTGATGCTGATGTGATTGCTGCGGTTGTCGCTGTTGATCCATGATGGCCCGTCTCATTGCAATCTCTGCATCGGAGCTAACATCCTGTGATGATGGATCGTACTGCTGGAAAGGTGTAGCGAGGAAGGAGTTCTGAACAGGGGTCTGCACGGGAGTGGGAAGTGGTTTGGAAGAAGCAGCTGCGCTGCTAGAAGAACCCCGATGAACATTCTTCACACTACCGCCACCAGACGACGAGTTGGGAGACATGGCCTTCTGCTGCTGCTGCTGCTGCTGCTGCTGCGACTCTGAATACCTATCCAAGCGCGGAAGCCCGTTTGACATCTGAGCCGGGCTCAGCAGCTGCAAGTTGCTGTCCCAAGCCGGGTTGTTGGCCACAGGCTGCTGTTGCGCTAACATGGAAGCGTCGTCAAAAAAATAAGGTTGATGTTGATACTGCGACGGCAGGTATGGTTGCGAGCAATTCGGTGATGTCGCCTGCTGGATCTGGATGGAAGGGTTGCAGGAGGACGAAGGTGTCATGGAAGGAGCCTCTAGAAACGAGTTGTTGCTGTGGTAGTCGGTCGCAACGGCGTTGGTCGAGAAGGACGACGCCGGCGAGGAGAAGAGGGGAGAAGAGGGAGCAGACGATGGGGGGGAAAGACAAGGGAAATCCAGCTGCGGTTGTGGTGGTTGTTGCAGTTGTTGCTGAGCCTGCAGCGAGAAGTCGTGATCAGAGAAAGAGAGGTCGTCTTGGAGAATATGGACCGAGTCGTCGGGGTAGAAAGTCGAGGTATTGGTCGAGGGTGTTATAGTGGGAGACGGTTCGGTGATGAGACCCTTACGTACAGAAGGGTAAATGAGCATGGCTTCCCAGGGCGAGAACGCGGCGAAATTGATTTGCCACCAAGAGTCGACGGGATGTTCTTCTCTCTCTTTTATATAAATGCCGGAAAGACGGTTAATAGGCCGGATTTCTGTCACCAGCAATCAGACTCGTTGGTCCGTGTTCAGGCTGTGGTTCGGGATTTCAAAGCACGCTTGGGCCGGAAAACGGAAGACTCTGGAAAGGTCGTGGCCAACCAGTAAATAATAGTGCGAGATCCGTGGGATTGGGGAACCTGGGATAATTTCCTGTTGGGTTACTGGGAAAAAGAAGGGTTAATTCCTGTCAATGATGAAAAAGGCCAGGGAAAACTGGGTGAGCCAAGCAGCGAGGACCGGAAAGACCCAGGGAAAAAAGCGAATGATGATGCAAGGCCGGCTTACCAGGTAAAAGATAAGCGAGAGATAGAGAGAGAGAGAAAAGGTTTATTGTAATGGAAAGAATTGGGAAGGAAGAAGAATATATCAAGATGAGGGAAGAGAAGAGACTCGGAGCGAGACGAAGAGGGAAACGGGGAAGTTTAAGAACAAGAGGGATAACGTCATTTGATACGGTATTATTGTCAGACATCGTATTACGCATGTCCGCGATGTATTTGTAATTTATTACGGATCTGGGGGTATTTTTGCTGATTGGGTGCTTTGTTGAAAAAAACGCCCCATAGGGTCACACAAGCCACAATGGGCGAGTCAGCCATGCGCTGGTCTTTGCTCGGGCAGATCCCGGCCTTGCGCTCTGGCAGGGCTCGCATTCCGATCACTTTTCGGGTATTCCGAAATGGATTGACTCATTCCTGGTGAGCGCAGGAATGTACAGAACGTTCGCTGCATAAGTGTGCATCACTACTGTACTCCGGTGTGCATGGTACAGAGTACAGATGGCTGGTCCAGACCTTGTGAAAACTTTGAACGAGCCGAGCCACAGAGTACTTCGGAGAGTCCTTACAGGTTGCTGCATCCGGTAATTATCTCCAGTCCTCAGGACAACTCCGTCTGATAACAGCCACATTTGCTGCGCCACATATACTCCGTGGAAGCTGTGGCTGGTCAGTAACGGCAGACGGACTGTGGAGTATCAGCCCTCGTACGGTCAATCAGTCAATAATATATGCCTGATTCCCCCGTCGACATGAACCCCAAACGGACTTGACCGTTCTGCGCGCCAGTTCATCTTTGGATTCATCGTCGTTCCGATTTCCCCGAATTTAGGCAGCGGCAACCGCCGACCGGAGAAGCCCCGGGGATACTCTTCGTAACAGCCAAGACGGTTGGTCTGAACCGAACTGTGCATATCTGATCCTCGCTTGTCGCTCCGTATTAACTCCGTGTTTTCTTCACTAAGAATGGGCAGGGCTAGACTAGGCACGAGGGTACTAGAACCGTCGATTTTTTGACGGGCTTCTCCGTCTCTTGGTTGAGGAGTGTTGGGCGACGAACATGGAAAGCGACCGCGAATGGTCAGTATCTCGCTTGTTAATGTGCCCGGCATCTGAATCCCGGTAGTCTGCGTTAACGATGTTGCCTGTCGATTCGAACTGAAGATTCAATCACATGCATAACAGAGTACTTGTACAGTGCCCAGGGATCACCAGATTCGCCACATCCATCCTGCTGTCAAATCCGCTCTCCAGATGGAACCGCCTCCACTGACTACTGTCAGATATGTTCCTACGCCGGTATCCAGGGTCCAGGAGAAAAACGGCCGTTGACAGCTGAAAACTGTGGCGAGATGGAGCCGGCAGCCGGATCCACGACTTTGTATATAGCTAATAGGAACCTCCGACTCTTCTCTGCTCATAGATTATTTTGCCTCGTTAGACTATTCTATCCAGCTATCCATGCCCAGCTGGACAATGCAGGGCTGGGGCCATGCTGTTATCAGTCACTACGGTCAACTTCAGAGGGAAAACTCCTCCGTATCCAACACGCAAGTCGTCGCACTACAAGTAGTGACATTCTTCACTGATTACCAAACTTGTTGAAAATCTTTTCTCTTTTTCATTATTTGTCACATTCTTCAACAATTTTGTCAATCTGCATCTCGTTCTCGTTCTCGTCTTCCGCTGTCCCGATCATCCGAAATGTCAGCACCTTAAAAACCCATCGCGTTGGGATGCGCAGAAAATCAACCTCGGCTTTGGAACCGATCCTCCGCCATGATTGGCCGTTCCCGACACAGCCACGTTCCGCTCCGCTTTTTTATCTTTCATGGGGGAGATCTCTGTTTTCTTAGCGGTAATTTTGATTTCTCCCTGCTGTATTCCTGCACCTTCAGGAGTAGCACACGCACTCCTGCATGATGTGCTTTTCTCTTTCTCCTTTCTGCATACGTGGACTGGCCTTCCAAGGTCTTCCATCTTCATTAGGTTTTTTTCTCGAAGCTTTCTATTTTGGGAGATCGGCCAATCAGTGTTCTCCGCGGAGGTCACCGGCCATCGCTCGGATCGTGCTTATCCCTGTCTTCTTCGGCAGCACTACTGGGACAGGACACGGACACAGGAATGATAGAGCCCGACTAGCGTAAAGAGTTTTCACTGCGAGTAGAATACTCTATTCCTTTTGTGTCATGGATGGGACTTCGTGGAAGCGACCGGAAGTGTCCATGATTATCAAGCATTCTTCTGCCGGGGGAACTCCATACTAGAGTACTAGTAGACGGTACTCTGTACAGAGTACTTTGTATGTTGGTCGGCACTTACTGCCCGTGGGACCCAGCCCCATCGGCCCGGTCGATCTTCCCTCTCGGCAGCACGGCACTCCCCAAGATCCCTCCGTACTTCGTATTGACATGTCAAATTCAGGCAGAGAATGCACAGAGCAGTCTGCTGCCCAATTGGCTGTCCAGTACTACTGTATCAAGTAATCCGGTCTGGGAAATATCCCGTATCAGTTGCCTGCCTGCGAACTAAATTATTGACTTACATGCATATGTGTGCACACGCATACCACATACTCTGTATTTCTGGATGAATATCGGGCAACATCCATCCTCTTCTAGTAGCCAACAAGGGCTGGGCACACAATACGGAACAAGGCCAAAGCGCCAGTCGGGGGAACGACCCAATAATGCGCCCTCTCCCTTACATTCTATCAAATGGGTATCCGATGCCGATATCGATCATGCCGAGTCATGTCACCTGACCTGTCATATGATCACTGCGCCACAGTGAATGAAAATTCTGCAGCCAATGGAAAGTGGCCTATTTATGGGTCTTACGAATCAAGGTTATCATATCATATCATATCAGTTGGTTATTTTTGTCGTTTATTGAACCAATTTGGGCATCTAACAATGAGTCAACGACTAAAGCATAACTATTGCATGATGATGAAGGGACCAATTACTGGTGAAGTTAAATCAAATACTCATACTCGGGGAGTACGTTCGTAAAACACGACTTGGTCACGCGCACCGGTTCCATTAATAGCCTTTTCAACGGTTATACTACAATGTACGATCGCTTTCTTATTCGGGTTAGTGGCTGTCGCTTACCGGCTAATGCTTTATCCGCTCCAACTATAGCCCTTGACAGCTTCACTCATCACCGTCTATGCGCACTGCTTTCCATCTCGAGATTACTCTCGGGCATATCTAAGCCCGGTTTTCATGTGAATCCTCTCACACCCGGCCTGTAGGCTTACTGTTATTTCATTTTCCAAATAATACTTTCCATTCTGGACGCTCCAGCCATAACCTGCTGACTACTTTGGCCCAAGTTCCTGAGACGGAACAACGTGTTTCGTTGCCTTTCAAGACGGCAAAGCAATCAAAGTAAACCACTGATGTACAAAGTACCCGGGTGCGAATCTGGTCCATGGATCTTCCGGTGAAGACCAAATTCATGATCCCATCGCGGACGCAGACGAGATCTTGGGATTTAGAATGTCATTCTTGCTAGGATCCTAAGTGACTGTGACATCCGAAGCTGAAACTCGGTTGGGGTGTATAGAATCGGCAAGGGAGAAGACTCGTCCCGGAACGCGCCCACTGTTCTCGTCGCAATGAGAAGCGTCGAGGCTCTAGCCATGACAAAAAGGCTGTCCCAGCTGACGGAACCATAAAACTGAAGATTGGTGATCCGGGGAGGGAGCATCTGTGCACAGTCTCCATACAAATGATCAAGTTCGCTGAAGCTCATCAACTCCGTTTCCGGATCAAAGCCGGTGGGCGAATGATGGGAGTCACGGTTTCATGGCCAGATCATGATCACTACTGTGTCAATATCCAAAGCAAGTATTGGTATCTATGGACATTGGGTTGGCTCAGGAAAGACAGTTTACCATTCAAGGTCATTAGAAATATGGCTGAGTGTGCATCGGTTACAGTGAATTGTTGTACTGGTTCTACAGCTGACTTCTGAATCTTTAACACACTAATGCTACCTGTCAATCAATGAAACAGGGAGATTGATGCTATTCTTTTGAGCAATCGGGCCTGGATAGCAGAAGGCTTGGAGCAGATTCTAGACAAAATGGAACTTGAATAGAAGAGGACAAGTCGCGGCATCTCACCATTTACAAAGCTTCAACCCAAGGAGAAGAGCGCGCCATCACCAAACACCAACCAGCAAATCTAAGCTTCAACTCCATGAGAAGGACCTGTTTATTATATAGGTTGGTATGCAGAGATTCAGTCTGCCGCAGTCGCTTTTTACCGCCAGATTCATGGCGTAGGATCCTCCGTACAGAGTATGGGAAATATTGTAAACACTTTTAATATGACCGGAGGCCGTAAATGCAAAGGCCAGAGCTACTCCGTACATACTTCATCCGTACGGTCTTTAGGCCTGTTACTTCTGCCTACTGTCAACTGCTATGGCTGCGCCCCGTACGACCGTGTTACATAGTACCAGGGATGAGGCAATCGGTGTTTCTGTCCCATTCCATTGCATCCTCGGTTAGTATGAGCTGCCGGGCGCTGCCAAAATTAGACGTAACAGTACGGGATACGATTACCGGATACGATGCTGTCAGCCTGTGCCGGAAAGTCAACCCTTCTCAACAATCATATCCGAACGCGGCAATTCAGTCCGAACTTCTGGCGCCTCCATTTCCTCATGGATCGTAGGCGTCTGCCCTTGTCCTGGTAATTCCATCGGTAAGCCATCGCGTTTCCCTTCCCGCTGTTCGAGGTCAGTATTTGGTTCGTCCAGGGCTGGCATAGGGTATACGCACTCGCCGCCAATGGTGCGACATACTGTCGCAGGGACTCCATACTCTGCAGCGTCGGCATGGTAGACATTTCCGCAGGTCAAGTCAGACATAAGGAGATTGGTCGTCTTGCTTCCTTTTACCGTGAGCATCTGGCGATTGCCGGCCAGGTGGCAGGTATGGCCGTATCGTGGAGTGGCTCTCGTAAGTCCTTGTCCAGGTAAATAATGAGATTGACAGGACATATATCTGGTCGTAGATCTCGTTGGTGTCTCGACCGCCATACATTAGACGTTGTGGCTTGGGTCGTCTTTGGCAGACACACTGATCACGCAGAAATCGGTTCGTCCGTCAGGTACGTTGCTGCTCGCTTTCTGGTTATACGATGTGCCGGACTCGTTGCTTCCGTCGGGGAGTTGGACGTCCAGGAAGTAGATTGTGTCAAAGGCCACCTACAGCATCATAGACCAGAACGTGTTGTCAATATGCTAAGCGTACATAATCTCCCTGATTCAAATCGCTAGTATCATTCAATGGCTTCGTAGCCCCGCCCGGCGAGACCAATAAGCCTTTCGATCCAATCCCTGGCAAGTAGATCTGGCCACCTCTTCCCCGGGGGGGGTCATCCAGCGAAATAGTAGACACGTCGTCGCCGTCTGGGTCTCCGTATCGACAATAATAAGACCGTCCACGTACTGGAGCAGACCATCCCATCTCTCCAGCGACTTTGACGTCCCATTGTCGATGTAGCTATTAAGCCAGAATGCCTTGCCCTGATCGGGTGCCTCCGCATCCGCTCCCCCTGCGGGCCGGTCTGAAGCAAATAGGTTCATCTCGTATTGACCCCAAGAATCACTCGGCCATCATACGACCACAAATCGTATTGCGATGACGGGGGCTTTTAGTAGCCCGGGAAATTCGCGTTCACATTGGAAACCGTTCCGCCGTAGAGGTAGATGTTACTGTCGTCCGATGGTCCGGGATGGAAGGCTGCATCGACCAGTAGGGAGAATCGGTCCCGTCTTCGAGTTGGCCGTTTTGTTCAGTGCTGTGATTGCGACATCTTCGTGCCAGTCCCATGAGGGTGATAAGTTGAACGCGATCAGAGGCGCAGCTGCACGCGTGTAATTCTAAGGTACCTCCAAAGGAGGCAGCGCCAGAGTATATTCCAGCAGACGCAGCCTCAGTTTATGCAAAAATTGGCCACGCAAATCTCCATGCCCCTGAGCCTTGTTGTACTCCATGAGGATTATAGGCCTGTAGCTCAGGTGGTTCGAGCATCGCTCCGAGCCGAATCGTGCACGCGAGACAGGGTCCGCGGCTGATTGGGTGCTTGGCGAAATTCCCTTCCAGTGATACATAGTGGGAAGGCAATGCCTCTTTTATCTGACTTGCTTTTCTGTTCATTCCACGCTAGCGACGCTTCACATCATGATTCTTTGGGGGTTGTTGAAGTCTTCTGCACTCAGTACGGATCAGCCCGTGGTCAAGTCAACGCGGTCCGTCGCATTCGATATCGGGGTAATAATTACTATGATGCTTCCTTTCATCAGCAATGTCCTGGCCTTTGCTGTAGCTACTAGGCACTGTAGCTTCTAGCCAGGTGTACGCGAAGACGACGACGCGGTTGTGAACGCGATTTGGTGCCTGAGGCGGGGTGCGGAGTTGAACCCAGTTGAACCCCCGAAACGGGTAGTTCAACTGGACTGGCTGCGACGATGGCCTTGAGTAAGGACTGATTTTTGTCTACCAGCGCAAGATAATTCCAGAGCATGCTATTTTGTGATACTTTCAGTACTCATATCTGTATAATATAGTAGTGAGCTTAAAGCGAAAAGCCGAAAAGGATCGGTAGCAGGTCGCAACTCCATATACTGCATCAGTTGTACTCCGCCAGCTTGAAGCCTCATAGCCCGAGTAATATCCTCACTACACGCTGTATTCCTAGGAAATTATTCGTTAAATGTGGCTTGCACGACATTTGGTGTATATTTCCGGTTCTTACTGGTGTTTCTATGGTATTTCCAAGGGATATCGGTCAACGTAGCAGAATTCTATATGGTATCCGATGTAGCAAGATATATATCTCGGATACGCACTGGCATCACCACCACAAGCACAACACCACCATGCCTAGCTTAATTTCTTGGATATATTCGTCATAGGTGATTATCAATATCACTGATCCGAAGTACATGGTAACTGAAGCTAAATTAATTGAAATCGTGGTATATCGTTTTCATTGCTGTATGTAGATACTTTACTATGCGGGCGTTGACTACTACGGAGTACTTGCAGCCGGACAGATCTCTACACAAATAAGAAATGCCCCTGGAATAGCGCTGATACTATTGCGAGGACATTGCAAGCACACGATATACTGGAAGAAACCTCATGTGCACTCCTCTGTACATTACGGACACGCGTAGTACAATTCGTGCATATCAAGTACTCCGGGGCACCCCGTACAGAGCATACAAACGCGACACGACAAGTAAACAACACTACTACCCGTAAAGACGCTACGGCGCATAGAGCACTCTGTACTGGTATCTCATTGACTGATTGTATTCATGAGGATCGTGACAGATAACACGACCTATAGCCATGGCACCAGCCGAAGCGTAATGTCCGCTATGATACAGGGGAAAAAAAAGACGACACGAACACTAGCAGACCAATAGTGGACGCGTAATGGGAAATAAAACGATGATAAACCAAACCCAGACCCATGATTTGTGGTAATAAGACGAGAAAAAACAGATCAAACACCGCAACGTCCCAGTCATACCGTGAAACCAACCCGAAAAAGCAAACCGCCGCGTGCTCTACGCGTCGACCACGCCGGATGGTAATTTAAAAGAAAAACATAACGCGAAAAGGACAAAACAGAACGGTTAACCACCGAAACCGTAGAGGGTACCTGTTCCACAAAGTTAGACGCGTCTCCCGAAAGGTTGACAGACAGTAAACACTTACGTCCTTGTCTCTTGAGAGCGTAGACGACATCGAGGGAGGTGACGGTCTTCCGCTTGGCGTGCTCAGTGTATGTGACGGCATCACGGATGACACCTTCGAGGAAGGTCTTGAGGACACCACGGGTCTCTTCGTAGATCATAGCAGAGATACGCTTGACACCACCACGGCGTGCGAGACGACGGATCGCGGGCTTGGTGATACCCTGGATGTTGTCACGTAAGATCTTACGGTGGCGCTTGGCACCACCCTTTCCAAGACCCTTTCCACCTTTTCCGCCTGGAGAGATTATTTTATTAGATAAAGCCATACGATCATAAGTATATTTATTGGGGTACTCACGGCCAGTCATGATGTCAGATTAGTGTGAAGTTAAAAGATGGAAGTGTAGGGTGAGTATATGTGTGAGAGTGATAGAGTATGAGATAGACGTGGATGTCGAATGGAGAGAGAAGAAGTCAAGAGTATTTGTAGCGTCCGAGGACCGCGGCGGGGCCCGTCTGGGAATCACCCTCGCTAGGGGCCGGATCGACCAATCAGCAGCCAGGATCCGTGATTTGCCCTGATGCCGTCAGCTCTCTGATCCTGTCGCAGCCACGGCCAGCACGGCCAGCCACCATGATCGGAATGCCAGACTGATCCAGAATCACGCACGGAAGGCCTGGCTATCGCCCTGAACCGCTGCAGAAACCCTCCATTCCCGGCGTGAGGTTGGGATCACGGACTCGACGAGGACGCTATCGCGGCGCTGTGATCCTGGCCGCTGATTGGCTGGCCCCTAGATCAGCACCCTCGCTTAGTCCACTGACTCAGCATTCCGAATGGGCCAATCACAGCGCGCGCTCCGGATGCCCGTTACGCGGTTCAGATCAACCGGTCGCTCTCTGACTACAAATACTTTCTCCCCACCCGCCTTTCTCCGTCCTTCTTTCATCTCCCTCATCCATCCACTCCATCTCAACTTCATCTCTCCTATCGACTTTCCATCGAAAAAAAAGTCGTTACCATGGCCCGTACCAAGCAGACAGCCCGTATGTAACTTTTTTCCTTTCCCTTTTTTAAACTTATATCAATTATCATACTAACCTCATACAGGTAAGTCCACTGGTGGCAAGGCTCCCCGTAAGCAGCTCGCCTCCAAGGCTGCCCGTAAGGCCGCACCTTCGACCGGTGGTGTCAAGAAGCCTCACCGCTACAAGCCTGGTATGTTCTGTCCATGACAGCTTCTATTATTAAATAGACGTTAACATAATAAAAAGGTACCGTCGCTCTCCGTGAGATCCGTCGTTACCAAAAGTCCACCGAGCTTTTGATCCGGAAGCTCCCCTTCCAGCGTCTCGTCCGTGAAATCGCTCAGGACTTCAAGTCGGACCTCCGTTTCCAGTCTTCCGCCATCGGTGCTCTTCAGGAGTCTGTTGAGGCCTACCTCGTCTCTCTCTTCGAAGACACCAACCTGTGCGCCATCCACGCCAAGCGTGTCACTATCCAGTCCAAGGACATCCAGCTTGCCCGCCGTCTCCGTGGTGAGCGTTCTTAAGGATGATTCTTCTTCTGTGATTACCGTTTTTTAATGAGTCGTTCGGTTGGCTCTCTGGGTTGGCGATAACGGGGTTTTGCTTTTTCTTTTTTCACGACTACTGGCGATTACATGATGGGTTCTGCTTTCTTCCAAATATCACTGGGATTCGGTACTGGGTTTGTTGAGTCGTTTTTCTTTTGCGATACACAACGGTCGCTGAGACGCGACTGGGTGGATATAGTCATGAGCTTATCCGGTTATGTACATTAAGGAAGCTATCCACCGTGGTGACTGTAAAAAGCGCCACTCATGACGAATGGAACTTTTAAAAGAACTTTGTCCCTTGTATTCCATAGGCGCGGCGCGATGTTTAGCTAGCCTAGCGCGTAGTGTATGCACCTGTCAAACTCTAGTGTATGGGGTATCATCGAGACTTTACGTCCTGGCGTTACCTATCGAACCTCATTCCAAGCCCTATGCTGGACTACACCTGCTACCATTACCTGTACAACGAACACTCCGCAGAACACCATGTAGGATTCAATATACCTCCAATATACCTCCCTCTCACTACGCCGTACTCACCGGCCGCTATTCTATTTTGACTGCGCGCTTCTGACTCTCCGGCCTGTAGTCTGTTTGTAGTCTGTTGCCAGGTGACAAAAATGAATAGATGAGTTCTACCGCACTAAAACAAGTGGACAGGACCGGATGAAGAAAAGTTTGCTTCTGGTTAGGATCGTGAGGTTGATCGATTAATTTGTAAGATAGGGCTTTCTTGCCAGAATATATAACTATACCTCGTGAGTTATTCCGTATGCGCTGCGTCAACACGATGACACCAACACTCTGTCAGACCAGAGTCACACCAGTCTCCTCGTAACCAGCGCGTAAACACATCCGCAATAGTTTATTAATAGACGACTACCAAACTAGAAGCACAGAGAAAAATCCACCCCGTATTACAGAGCATTGTATACGAAACCGGAACCCCGCCATCGGAACCCTCGGCCGATGTGAACAATGTGCATAAAGAGTGATATGCACACATACCCGGCATAAACGCATACTACGTAAACCTCGGACGGTGGGCCGGGCCCAGCGGGACTAGCCTGAAACGGATGGTGGTATAAGCCACGCGATGGGGATGCATAATGCATAACGGGTGACCCCGCGCGCATAACTATTTCTTTGTTGCAGTTGAGGTCAAGCATACGTAGTCAGAGCCATGGCCAGTGAGGGTCCAGGTTCAGGACTTCAGGCTGCACTGACAACGGAGCAATTACTCTGTACGCAGGTTGCTTTTCCGACATCAACTCCACACAACCCCCAGTTATGCTGCCCATAATGACATAGGCCCGTTTTATGCACAGTTTGTCGGCAGTCGGCGCCACGCCCGACATCCACAGCCAATCAGAGCCGCGCGCGGACGGGCCTTGATATACTGCATCCAGAGTAAATTTTTTTAACCCGAGGCAGCTTGACGCGGGCTGTAAGTATATAAAGAAGAGCATCCGTGTGTTACAATGCAGCTTGACGAGTGGTCTTACGATTGTTATACGACCACTGCTAGCAGATTGTCGAGGCTAGCTCTTTGTCCGGATCCTCATTCTCACTATTTATTTGCTCCCCGCATCCAGAGACCATCGCCATAGTACATAATTGAGTCCCTCTGCCACCATGGCAGACAAAGACGCCACCAAAAACAACAATCAAGGCGCAAAGTCCGACAATGCAGCCATGACGGAAGATAAAACCGAGTCGCCAGCTACCTCCAAGATCCCCTACTGGCGCTTGGTCACCGACCAGGGCGTAGTCACCCAGGAGATCATCGACTATCCGTACCCCGGCGCCGGCACCGATGAAGACCCCTACGTTGTGACCTGGATTCCAGATGACCCGCGCAATCCCATGCTATTCGGCCAGGTTAAGAAATGGGCCATTACCATGACTGTCGCGGTGGCTACGTTGGCGGTTGCGCTGGTTTCGTCGGCGTATACTGGCGGGATCACGCAGATCGAGGAGGAGCTGGGGGTGGGAAGTGAGGTGGCTACCTTGGGTGTGTCGCTTTTTGTCTTGGGGTTTGCCATTGGTGAGTGCACTCTCTGATCATTGTTATAAAGCATAGGAATGATAAAACCAGGTGACTGACTGGCAGAATAGGTCCTCTGCTCTGGGCTCCTCTCAGTGAAATGCTCGGCCGCCAAATCCTCTTCGCTAGTACATACTGCGCATTGACGGCGTTTAACTGCGGGGCTGCAGGATCGAAGAATATCTGGACGCTCATCATTCTTCGTTTCTTCGCGGGTTCTTTTGGTTCGTCGCCGTTGACCAACGCCGGCGGTGTTATTGCGGACATGTTTCCCGCGAAAGAGAGGGGCATCGCGATGAGTATGTTCGCTGCCGCGCCATTTTTGGGTCAGTCAACCGGTTCAGTCCATTATACTTGCAAGCGAAGCTAACGTGTCTGCAGGACCCGTTCTGGGCCCGATTATCGGTGGGTTCTTGGGGATGAACGCCGGCTGGAGATGGGTCATGGGGTTCTTGGGTGCTTTCTCCGGTGTTGTCTGGATCGTCGGAGCCATCTTCCTGCCTGAGACGTACGGCCCCGTACTCCTCCGTCGCCGTGCAGCGAGACTGTCCAAGCTCTCCGGCAAGGTGTACCGGAGCAAATTGGAGATTGATCAGGGCAAAATTAGCCTCAAGGAGTCGTTCAAGACTGCTCTGTCTCGCCCGTGGCTCCTGCTTTTCCGCGAACCCATTGTATTCCTGCTGTCGCTGTATATGGCTATTGTCTACGGCACCCTATACATGCTGTTCGCGGCCTACCCTATCGTGTTTGAGGAAGTCCGCGGCTGGAACCAAGGTGTCGGCAGTCTTCCGTTCTTGGGTATCATGGTGGGTATGCTGGCAGCCGTGGCCTATTCCATCTGGGACAATAAGAGATACGTGAGGGTCGAGGAAGCGCATGACGGGTTTGCACCTCCCGAGGCACGCTTGGTCCCCTGCTTGATCGCATCAATCACCATCCCCGTGGGACTGTTCTGGTTCGCATGGACCAACTCCCCCTCCATCCACTGGATGGCGCCTATCGCTGCCGGTGCACCCTTCGGCTTCGGAATGGTGCTCGTCTTCCTGAGTATCATGAACTACCTGATCGACGCATACACCATCTTTGCGGCGTCCGTGCTGGCGGCCAACTCCGTTTTGCGTTCGTGCTTCGGTGCCGCGTTTCCCCTGTTCACCACCTACATGTACCAGAATCTGGGTATCCACTGGGCGTCGTCGATCCCCGCCTTCTTGGCCGTGGCCTGCGTGCCCTTCCCATTCCTGTTCTATAAGTACGGCCCGACGGTCCGGAAGCGCTGCAAGTATGCCGCGCAGTCAGATGCCTTCATGCACAAGCTGCAAGAACAAGCCCAGCAGGACCCCGAGTCCGAGCAAGACGAAGCAGAAGCAGAAGAAAAGTTCGACCGCACGAGGCTCCCGCCCCGGCCCCTGAGATCTCAGACGCTGGCAGCACCAGCACTTCCGACTCTACCTCCAACCGGCTGGAGTTGCCGACAGCACAACGGTCGCGCAGTCTTACGCAGTCATTTGCGTCCATGCGAACAACGGCGTCTCGTCGACAAGCGGCGTATGAAGCGAATCCGTACGATATCGACCGGGTGAATACCCGTGAATCGTTCAAGAAATAATCGCTCTTCCACCGATTCTTTCTTCCACTCTTTCTTCCACTTAATCTATACCTCACTATGCGACGCCTAATACCTAGTGTCTAATCACTTCTCCAAAAAATCACGTGATATGAATGTTGGGAAAAAAGAAAGTGGCGTTTTTGTTAACTCTGAAATACCCTGTCCTGCCTATGATAACGGCTCTGGTTTATGACTGTCTTTGAATCATTGCATATAGATTTAGTTATTATAGAGCAATTAATGTATACTTTGTACTTTCGTGGTACAAATAAGCACTATTACTCCGGACTCCACTATCGGACTTGCGGCATCGGAAACCGAGGCCTTCGGAAAGCCGAAGATCGAGGCTGATAATATCTTCCTACTGCACACTTTCACCTCTCCAATTCTTCACACTCTCGTTCCTTCCAGTCATTTTCCTTCCAGTCACCTTCTTCCAGCATTATTGTTACCGTTTAGCTATCGCGATATTCCGATGCCAGCAGTTTTGCTCTGCCAGAAAGACGCCAGTATCGGTTGGCCACCGTTTACGCATTTCCGAATGGAGACGTGATCTTTGATTATTTGATCCTGATACCCCATAGACTATATATTATCTCCATTGATAGAGCTAGAGAGACAGCAGCAGTCGCATAAGATATGAGGCTCCTATCCGGACTGCACAATAAGCCGTTTTCATCGCGAATCACCAAATCATGGCCTCGAATCCGCCAACAAAGCCACTCGTCGAATCCGAATCCGAACCCGAATCACAACCCGAAGGATACAAATGCCCAATCGTCTAATACCCACGGCACACCAAACCTGCAGCAACCACAACCTCCAGGGACTACCGTCTCCACCGGCGGCTCCCCACCCGCGCGCACCCTGCGTGAGTTCATCCTGAACAGCCGACTGGGCCGACTGGGCCGCGCCTATTCGCGCATCCAGGAGCGCAGACCGTACGCGACGCAATTGTGCAGTACCGTGGTGGTGTACATATGCGGGGATCTTAGCGCGCAGTTGTGCTTTCCATCGAGTCCGGAGGCCGGGTATGATCCGTGGCGCACGGCGAGGCATTTGACGGTTGGGGCTGGGGCGAGTATTCCGTCGTATAACTGGTATGCCATAACATATATCTCTCTCTTGGGGCAGGCGGGGTGAAAAAATACTAACTTGTGTGTGTGTGTGACTAGGCTTATGTACCTTCATCACAATTTCAATTTTGCGTCTAAACCGCTTTCGATTATGACCAAGGTCTGCCTCCAACAATTCATCTTCGCGCCCGTCTTCAACACGTACTTCTTCTGCATGCAGTCACTGCTCAGCGGCGCCTCGATAGGCGATAGCCTGGAGCGACTGAAAAGAGCCCTCCCGGACAGCCTCTTGAACAGCGTCAAGCTCTGGCCGATCGTCCAAACGATTAATTTCATGTACGTGCCGCCGCAGTTCCGCAGTCAGTTCGTCGGTGTTGTTGCCGTCGGGTGGCAGGCATACCTCAGCTGGTTGAATCAGAAGGCGGCCCGAGAGGTGGAGATTCGGGATACGATTTCTGGGTCTGAGGCTCAGTCTGGGACTGGTGTGATGGCCAAGGCTTGATTATGTTTTATATATTATTGCTGCTTTGTCCTGGCGTACATAGACTTGGTATGTTGTTTGTATATAGAGAATAGATACGCTAGAAACATATACGAATGTATCTCTTCCATGTTGGGCCCATGTATTTAGTACTACAGCACACCGCATACGTACTTGTTTTTCTAGATAGGTCGAAGGCTTGCTCTTTCTGTTTTAGTGCTCACCCCTCGCTCACTGAGTAGACCTGAGCACACTCTGAGCGCCAGCTGATCACTGAGCAGTCTGAGTAAAGGAACCTCAATAAAATGCACCACACTACTCCATAGTTCCGCCAGTGTCTACTTTCCTTCATACTACTTTCCACCATCATCTCCTTGGCCCCCTCAGCAAAGCAATAACACCATCAAGGGAATAGGGACTTGAGGTCATCATTCCCTCTGCTCTGCTTCTTACCATGCCAGCTTCTCCCCAGAGATAGTGGGGGTGAACTAAGCTCCCATGAAGGTTCAATTCACTCCAGAGATCACCCTATGTCTGGGGAGCATGTCCTAGCTCCCAAGAATAGGATCACCTGTCTTAGGATCCAGGCCAGGGCCCCTAGGAGCCTGAAAAACCCCCTGGAGCAAGCCAGCCATGCAGCACTACCTAGGTTGTGGAGCCAATGACCACAAACTTTTCTTGCTTAGGGTGATAAACACTAAATGAGCCTTTATTGGTATAATGTTATAAAACCACACTTGCCCACCAGTTGGACAGCTCAACAGACAGTGAAGCTGGACTGATGACACATTGGTGTGGAGAAAGGGAGTCAGGGCGGATGTGGGAGTAGAAGTTGGACTTGAGCAGCCACTCATTAAGGAGCAGTGCACCGTTCTTGGTCCCAAGGACTTTTTTGCATTATAGTCCTGCCCAGGGATGCCTAGCAGCCTGTCTCCCTCAGGCGCAGTGGTAGAAGTGCTGGGGGGTCTTGCGCTGGCCGCAGGAGCAGGAGAGGAGGGCGTCTTCATGTTTAAAGCGTTCGTGGTACTGCGCAAAATCGCAGATATGCGGTCCCATCACGTGAGTGGTCAGGGCGCGACCCCGTCATGATGAGAATAAGGATTCGGATAATCGGGTTATATTTAGTCCGTCTAGCGAATCCTCATATAGGTGCCAGTGTGTAAATATTCAAGAGAACAAGCACTCTACTCATTGCGAATATAGTCATATATTCGCCCCCTTTATTCTACTCTCTCTATTGGCTTAGACGTAACGACTGGTCTCGTGCAGTCGGATGATTAGAACCTCCGAGTTCCCCTGAAGTCCGTTTCACGTCACGCGACGGAGTTGATGAGTGAGCAGCGGACTCTGTCGCGTGTGATGAGTAATCCGAGGCGAGGGCTGGCAGGCAGGCGAGGCCGTCACACAAGGAATAAGTTGAAGTATTAGAGAGAAAGGATGAGTGACAGAGGCTGGTGTTGCTTACACAGAGGAGGGGACATGAATAGACTTGACTGAGGAGATCGCCCCTTTGATCTAGTAACAGAAGAAGGAGGAGACTACAAGTGGTCATAAGATGGTTGTTTCTTAGAAAGCAATTTATTGGATAGTAATGTCTAGCTTTTTGGCAAGGCTAGAACTACTCTTCAGCCACAGACAACTCACTCCCATAAAGAAAAGTGCTGCTCATCTTCTCAGCCTCTTCATATCTCTCCTCCAGCAGCATAGTGACAAGATCCTCACGTTTCTTTCTCATTGTCTTAGTAGGGAGGCTTGTCTGAGCGTTCTTGAGCAGAATAGAAGCTGCTCTATCTAAGGCCTGCAGAGATTTATAGCATTTTTGTTGATCTAGAACATATTAGTGATAAAAAGAGCATCAAGGGAATTATTAGAAAATACCAAGATCATTCACATTGTCTGGGGTGAGGCCATATAGAGTACAGAAACATTGCCATTCAGTGCTGCTTTTCTTGTAGCGCTCAGTGACTACCATGGCATCAGATCACACATCACCGCCGTGGATAATATCCTTGTTCACTCTGCGGATTTCCTCCTTCCAGCGTTCTGTGCCTTTGTGGAGCGCATCTCGTACCCATGTGGAAATGGCCATTTGACGGAGATCCAGATGGCTCTGGCGATGAGATTCGAGTTTCTTGATATTGTCACTCATGTTTGCCATCTCTGCACGAATGTCACGCATTTCCGCAAGAAAGCCGAAGCCGCCTTCGTTAGCGGCTATTCTCTGCTTAGCATCATATTGCAGCGACGGCGCTAGTGTGACAACGATTCGAGTAAGAGTTCAAAGTCTGGACTCGAACTCGACTCAAAACTCGCGAGTCGAGTCAAACTCGCGAGTCAACTCAACTCGTGTGACACGCTAGACAGCGCTTCTCTGACCATTTTGTCCACACAGGCGTCCAGAGGGTTTTCCATATCCTCAACTGAACTATAGTAGGCGAGCTGGGTGTGAGACTATAGTATAAATGGATTAGTTGAATCTTTCATGCGAAGGGAGGGAGATGCAAAATGGACTCTACCATTACTTGGTTGAGGTTCGGGTTAGTCATAGGCTTTTTCTGAACCCCGCCGGCCTCCTTAAGGGGTGGTCTTTTCTTGCACTCAGTCAAATCAACATTTCTGGTTGACATGGTTGGGGGAGAGGGAGGGGGGAAGTGTTGGCAGCTGCCCCTACTAGTGATGGCTGAGATAGGGACGACAAGGATGGAAGTGAGAAAAGACACTATCTGTGGCAAGCTGACAGGAGGGAGAATGAGTGAGGATTGTGGTGTTGGTGGGAGAAGAGCAAGAAAGAGGGAGGGAAGTGAGAGAGAGAGACACAAGAGGGCAGGCAGCTGCCCAAAGGGAAGGAGCGGCTGCCTACTGTAAATCCACAAGGACCAAAGGCTAAGCTAACAAAGTAGAACTCACCCAAGAAATAGAAATTAAAGGTGATTAGGCCATCATAAAGTAATTCATAATTAAACAGATAGATCACCACAATTTAAAGACGAACAGATGAATGGATTCAGGCCTTATGGGGCTGGTCAAGCGCAGCGCTGTCAAGTACAAGTCTATAGGAAAATAGATCAATAATAGCTATAGTGAGGAATAGAGTAAATCACTTGATTATTCGCTAACAGGCCCTCAACCCCTTATTTATTACTCTGCACCATTATCTATGTGTTGCTGCTGCATATGGATAGCATGCTTATCATACATAGCCATTATGTATGTAGGATGATGCCTGCAGTTTTAGCATCACTATTTCATACTACGATAGCTTATATGCCTCTTACTTCCGGAGCTACACACTGCCAGGCTTCTATTTTTCAAGGACTCTATACTACTCTCTGGATAATAGATAAGCGATCCTGTTGTGGTAAGTGTTACGGGTCTGTACAAGAACCCTTGGTAGAATCCTCGTTAGCCCTAAGCAGTGAGGACAGCTATGAGAAATGCTTTGTACGCATGGATGCACTGAGGCTTCCTTTTTCTTTTCTCCAGGTCGAGATATCTTGTTGTACAATAACTAATTGATTGAGATAATTTGGGTTATTCTCTAGCACTTCAAGGCAATTTTGTCTCTCCTCCGTATTACACTGTTTGGCTGTCACTGCCCACTGTATTCACTGCAGTGCTCTTGCTGTACCCCTAAAAAGACCCCAGGCAATCTTTCTTCTTTTTGTTCTTCTTTCTTTTTCTTTCTTCTGGACATATTTCCTTTTCGAGTCTTCATATCCTCATATCCTCCATTCTTCTAAGGGAAAGCAAATCTTCTAAGTCATAGTGAGTTTCCCAAGCTCTTGTATAATTATTACGTCAGTCAGATCTTCATTAACAGTTTCTCCAGGCTCAAAATGGGTTCTCTTGCAGAAACGTCGAATGTCATGGGCTCTTCGTGTTAGGGACAACCTAGGGCTTGTTCCTACCAGTAGGCCAAAAGACCGCTATATCTGGCTTCTCGCAAGCCAGGCATCTCTAGGCGCCTTATATAGTAGCGCACTGTTAGGCTCCCTAACACATGTTCAAGAGAAAAGTCGAGGCTGCGAGTGAGGAGGAAGGAAACCCATTTCCCTTCGACTCCGATCTTCCTACTGATACAATCCATGCCGTTGGATCTACCGCGAATGGAATCCGATCAACTGTGCTCAGAGAACAGCGCAAGGGTAATGAAGCTGCCTCATACGTACTCTTCACCAATGTCCCCCCCGGCATCGTCGAACGCTCCGAAGACAACCCCAGCATGGTCGGGGGCAAAACTGCAAGAATATTTTATGATGAGAGCCTGCGGCGTCTAATTGTTAAAGTGCCTTCCGATGTCCATGAGCTTGCAGGGAATCTGTTGAGCCGCGAAATTGAGCTGATAATTCAGCCCATGGGTGTCTTGGATGAGCTTTTGCCATTCGGAGGAGCGAGGGTCAAAGAGGGCTCATACAGAAAAGAACCGGATCGATCCTGGAGACCACGTACTCTGCCAACGGGTCGATCGCCTAAGTGGCCCACTCTAGTGGTGGAGAGTGGGTGGTCAGAGTCCCTCAACCGCCTGCGTGTAGACGCCGAGTGGTGGCTAACTCATTCGCACGGGGATGTGAAGGTCGTAATTCTCGTCAAGATCAACAGGACTCAACCTAAAATCATCATCGAGACTTGGATATTGGACCCTAACTCAGGAATTCTTCGTCCGGGCCCCGTGTTGCGGGGTCATCGGAATCATCGTCTCATCACCATGTGCTCTCAGGTGGTGACAGTCTCGCGGGACCAGCAGGGCACAATCACGACAGTCGGTGTTCCCCTGACGATCAAGTTCGATGACATATTCTTGCGCCCTACAGTCCCCCCAAACGAGCGCGATATAATAGTCCCCGAGCAGGCCTTGCAGTCTGTCGCTATGACTACGTGGCTAGAGGCGGGTATTTAATTAGGGCTTGGACTCGAAATCTGCGGACGCTTTCTGTACCCATATTCAAGTTGCTAGGAAATCAATTCTTCCTTTTGCTGAATGTAAAGACCTATTGCCAGCTTTGGCTAATTTATAGCTGCTCCCGATTCATACTTTTGACCCAAGCCAGGCAACGTATGTAAGCCCTAAGCAGAACTCCCGGATATGAGACATGGCTCACTCATCTCTCTGGGTCCATCACGCGCTTCCCGAACTAGCTTGGCAAATTCTTCAAGATAATCTTTCCCTATGATAGCATCTCTCTCGTACGTATTTGGGTCTCTGGCAAGGAGCCTTTTGAGGTCGATTATTAGGGGCACATTGGTGACATTGCGGTCTGGTGTGTCCGGGTTCTGGGTGATTTTAATCTCCTGCGCTAGGTGTGCCTTATTAGAGTCATCAGGTGTGTTTCACTCTGATATACCAAGAATATCTCGCGAGTACCCCTCGTGAGGACAAACCTGCCTTCACTGGATACCACTTTTATTGGCGACATGTCAGCATGTTCCGGGCAACGTTATAACTATGTCCAATATCTTACAAACCACCGGGTGCAAAGATAGCTATAAGAGCTATCTTTTGCCTTTTTGGAAGAAAAAGAGCCGCCAGGATGGGATGACCAAAACTGCAAGGTCGTAACTATGAAGGATGCCACAGCCCTGATATGATTAGTAATAAATTAATCAGGCCCAGCTGTTTCCCTTTTCGGCAAATCCTAGTCTGACTTCATCTCCTCGTTATTCTCCGACAAATCTGATGTCCTGTCCAGCATCTTGATTGCAGGCATGTCCTGCTCGCAATCTCAGTCACCTTTGGCCGCGGATGATAGCAGCGACTACGGTTCCGACTTCACTCTCGAACAGGAGGCACTTGTTAACGAATTGCTTGCCAAGGTTGCCACTGAGAACACGCCTAGCACGACAAACGCGGACCCGGGTCCCACTGCCGCAGTAGCAACAGCGGTCGTTATAGATACTAGGCAGCCTCAGATTGGCGATATCGAAGATCACTATGCGTCTTCGCAATCGAGCCCCCGTGTCCCTCGGGTGCTTGGGAGGGAAAAGTCAGGCGCTACATACCAGTTCCGCAAGATGGCTGCTACATTATC
Source organism: Aspergillaceae sp. MA 6039 (assembly GCA_003004485.1). Classification (NCBI taxonomy): domain Eukaryota; kingdom Fungi; phylum Ascomycota; class Eurotiomycetes; order Eurotiales; family Aspergillaceae; species Aspergillaceae sp. MA 6039. The sequence continues at coordinate 195,843 of PQMF01000004.1, read as the reverse complement.
GCCCGGGCCTGTCGGGGTATCAGACCAGGGGCCAGACGACGCAGGTACCGCGCTTGGTTAGTATATAACGTGTGTTGCTTTCCTGCAGTTCATCCTGTACTGAACTGACTCTGACCGTGAAGCGTCTAGTAGAGCACCCCAATTCGACTGAAGGCCGTGAACGCAACAGAGAACGGGACCTGGCGCGCGAACAGGAATGGGCGACAGATTTGAATAACAATACTGCAACTGCTGGTGGAGCCCGCAGGAAGGAAAAGTCTGCCGCGACAACTCCCGCCGCAGACCCCACGTTGTCCCCGATAGAGCGTTTTCGACGACCACCCAACAAGGCTTTTTCCGTCTCCGATTTGATCTCCCCTGCCTGGTGCGAGCTGCAGTATTGGTATACGCTAACCAAGTATGGAAGGAAGCGGAGGACGGCTGCCATGAAGAAGGGAACGACCATCCACAAGACACTGGAGGATGAGGTGCATACGACGGTGACCGTAGAGATCACGACCAAGGAGGATGCGCTGGCGCTGCGGATCTGGAATGTCATACAGGGGTTACGGACGCTGCGGGAATTTGGGATGACGCGGGAATTGGAGGTTTGGGGTCTTGTTGACGGAGAATTGGTCAATGGGGTGATTGATCAGTTGTCCTATGATTGTCCAGATCCAGAGCTCGAGGCGTCGGCCGCAGCGCATTATGCGGACGTGGAGGCATCCAGGGCTGCAATACCGGAGTATGAGATGTCCCTAACGGACTATTTGCTCTCTTCTTCGCAGCGAGGGAAACGGTTATCGGAGGTTGCCTGGGATCAGAACAATGAGGGACCGGACATGTCTGCGCCTCCACCCCCACCAGAGGCCTACAGCGTGCCTCGCATCTACCTGATGGACAATAAGACAAGGGGTAGTGGTTCGGCACCAAGCCTCAAGAGCACGTCGTTTCGACCGACATTAATGCAGCTGCAGATGTATTACCATATGCTCAACCGTCTCACAACCAGCGATGACGTTTCCATTGAATTGTTGGCATCCCGGTACGACCTTGACCCCGAACGACCTTTCACCGACGCTTTCATCGCCGAAGTGGGTAGTCTGAATGACGAATTTTTTGATGCCCTGTCTTCCCAGGAATTCGACCCCGACTTTATCCCTAGTCCTGAAGAAGCCACGAGAAAGCTACCGCCGTCATCGTCGACACCGCAGTCTAGCAGCCAGGATTCTACCTCCGTCCTTTTATCACACAACAATCTCACCAGTCTCTGGCGCCTGATGAAAGACCGACTCCGCCTAACCTTCCTCCCACCTTCGTCTGAGGTTGTCCAAGTGGCCCCCTCCATCCCCTCCGAAGTCCAACCTGCCCTCCTGGACTCTTACCCAACCACTCTATCCCCTCTCCTGTCAGCGCGATACATCGCTGCACATGACTCCCGCGTCCTTGGAACTCGATCCTTTCTCTATGACCCTATCAACCTGACCTCGTACCTGTCGGACCAGATGAACTGGTGGCGCGGACAGCGCGACCCCCGGGGCGTGGAGGTGATGGAGGCGTGGAAGTGTCGGATATGTGAGTTCCAGGAGGGGTGTGAGTGGAGACAAGAGAAGGCGTTTGCGTTGGCGAGTCGGAATAGGCGGAGGAAGGGGGCTAACGCCTGATGTAAATGAACAGCTCTGATTTTGGCATGTAATTCTAGGGCATGGATGGGTAATGCATTTTGGCGTTTGGTTTGGGCTCGGTGCATTGTGCAGTGACGCACATGAAGCCTTGGGTGTATTTGGTATATATGCCTGGTATGGCAATTAGGGCAGGTTTGTTATTTACTATAAAGTCTTTTTTGATGCTATTCTGGTCTATCTCTGCATTTCATAATACGCCGTAGACCATTACATATCACGTGACAAGTATATACTGAAGTGGATTCAGGGTTCTCTAGGAGTCGACACGTCAGTCTATAAAAGCCTAATCTGGAAGGACTAAAGAACAGAGGATATTAACAATTTCGGAAAGGAGCACACTGGCATAGATTGTCTAGCCAGTGTCTGCTCAACGAGTGCTTGCTAAGGGGAAGTTCTATTGTTAGGGTGCGGCCTAACAGTGCGATACTATATAAGGTGCCTAGCGATATCTGGCTTCTCGCAAGCCAGATATAGTGGTCTTTTGGCCTACTGGCAGGTGCAAGCCCTAGGTTGTCCCTAGCAACAAGCCAAAACAGTGGAAGCCATGTTGGACTTTGCAGAAGCATTGCAGCAATTAGAAGTTGTGTGCCACAAGGGCAGCTTGACAAGTTCCAGTTCAAAGTCCCCATGTTTGTGCTGTATATACGCCGTGCATTTCCTCCACAGAGTGTCTGGTTGAGGAGTTCCATTGATTCTGGCAGAGGAAGGACCTGGATGATCTCGAGGATGAAGTAGCTGATGCCCTTTACGAGACATGATTGTTGAGCCATAGCAGTCTCTGATTTTGGTCGGGTGGGCGGGCCGTTTTTGCAATGTTCTGACGTAGATTGCTACTTCTGAGCACATCATAATTAAGACCTTTCAACCCTTTCCATAGCATCTACTGCTACCCCTGCCACTGTTCGAGTTGAGTTGTCCACCTTATTGCTATCCCGGATGACCCCAAGCTGATCTTTCCACAACTCCCATCGCGCTGGACATAAGCCTTGAGTACCTTTGTACTTGCGTCTCAACCTCCTTGCCTCTGTCTTGTCCAACCTCCACAGTGGTCCACCTTGAGTTTCATAAATCTCCTCATCACGTCCGTAGAGGACATGGCCTGCATGGATGATCCACTCTGCTGCTGCTGCCACTTTGAATGGCAGATCCTCAACAGCTGCAGGGTTGGGATTTACTTCGTCTGGAGCACCCCGGATTGGTGTCATTACACCTTCCAGAGCATCTGTCAAAGCCCAGATGGCATATGCCTCCCATGGGGCAAGATAGAGACCGGTAATCCGTGCTGCATATGACTGTAAGTTCAGGAATCGTTGCTTCAGATCTGAATTCGCAGGGGCTGTATCATCATCTACAGGGAGCAGATCAATGGTTGACCACACAGAGTGCATGATGAGGAATGCTTACTGTCCCACTTCTCCCTCAGTGTAGGTCCTAAGAGTGGTAGACCTTGCCATACTCGCACTGTTCCCCATTCGCCCAGTGGAATGGTTTTGGATGGAAGAGCTTGGAGTTCCTTTATGATGGCTACCAGGCAATCCTGCTCAGGTCTGTCATGGGGAACCTGACGAGCAAGGTCATGAATGAGGTCCCAAAACCACCAGAGAAATCCACCAGCTTTGTCTTTGCTTTCTGCATCATTTGTGTCCAGAGAGTGGGGATACAATTCATTCAGGGCCTTGGCTGCATCAGCAGGTGAGAATGCACTGTCCAGTGGGAGTGTTGGATTTAGAATATCCACAACCTCCCCAGCAAAAGAAGGGGCATTCTTGTCTAGGATGTGTAGTTGCACCATGTCAATTACCAAATAAAAGGAAACCAAAATTTATCACCAAATGATTCGGGAACTCTTATTATCACTGTTTGTTGTTGCCTGACTACGGCGGACGATGTCTACTCAGTCAATGGACAAAATTCTCTTTTTACAAATATTTCATGTTGACACACCACCAGTGCCAAATCCATATATAATGTGCCAGTGCCCCCAAGATACAAGGGCTTTAATATTGAACAAGACGACTGTGCAGTCTACCATGACGGCCAGTCCTACAAGGACTGCTCTAGTGGAGAGCAAATATTCACCACGAACGCAGGCCAACTCCAACACTACCAGGTCGCAACACAGATGCTTCGGCGAAACAGACCGTTGAAGTCAGCATGTGTACATCGTGGGTGAGGTTAAGATATGTGTGTACATTTAGCTGATGTCTTAGGCAGCGCGGGACCACATTGAAATCCTCAGGAAGTAGACATCAATTATTAATATGCAATTTCCTTCATATTCAAACCGCATCATTGAGGACGGTACTGGGCACTAAACCTATGTACTCCTATCAAGGCGGTGGGCGGTAGCAGAATAACGGCATTTCTCCAGGTTGGCATCAATCTAGTAAATGAAAAGCATCCAAGATGTCGTCTGCCAGGAGAAACTTGGATTCTCCAGTGGAGGGCCTTGCACGCAATGCGCCGCGTTCAAAGCAACGGTATAAATCACTTGCGTGATTTCCTTATTGCGTGCGTTCCCAGCGAGCTGCAGCTAACAGCAAAAAACCAGCACCGGACCGGCACCCTTGTACCTGCCATTGAACGTCACGCTCTACGTATGCCTCATATCAAACTGTATATCGGCATTCCTCGCCCCGATTCAAGACTGCGATGAGGTCTTCAACTTCTGGGAACCAACCCACTACGTCGATTACGGATACGGCTTGCAAACATGGGAGTATTCACCGGTCTACTCGATTCGCAGCTGGCTTTACATCAGCCTGCACGCTACTGCGGCCAAAGCCGGCTCTTTGATATTTCACGGCGGTGACAAGGTCTCTGCATTCTATGTCGTGCGGTTCTGCCTGGCCATCCTCTGCGCCTCCTGCGAGACGAGACTCTACTCGGCCATCTGCCGCACGCTGAGCCCGCGCATCGGCCTGCTATTCTTGATGATTATCGCGTTTAGTCCCGGGATGTTCCATGCTTCGACAGCGTTCCTGCCGTCCAGCTTCACAATGTATATGTCCATGTTGGGGCTGGCCGCGTTCTTGGATTGGAGAGGTGGGCAGAAGACGGCCCAGGGGATTATGTGGTTTGGGCTGGGAGCGATTGTGGGGTGGCCGTTTGCTGGGGCCCTGCTTGTCCCGCTTTTACTGGAGGAGGTTGCTATTGGGTTCCTTGCGGGAGCGTTGAAGAAGGTGGCTTGGAGTGTTGTCGACGGTGGATTGCGGTGTCTGGCGATTCTGGTATTTCCTTTCTTTCCGACGTTCTAATGTTTTCTTGCTGACCGGCTCAGGCGCTTGAAGTTGCTGTGGATTATGTGTTCTTGGCAAAGTTGACCATCGTGCCGTGGAATATCGTCGCTTATAATGTCTTTGGAGGAGAAGGAAGGGGTCCTGACATTTTCGGAACGGAGCCATGGACGTTCTATATCCGGAACCTCTTGCTCAACTTCAACATCTGGTTTATTTTTGCCGCGTTGGCAGCACCGCTGCTGGCCTTGCAGGCTATTTTCCGATCTCATTCCACAACTACGCAGACGCTCCTGCGAACGGTCACCCTGCTCACCCCATTTTACATGTGGCTTGGTATCTTTATAGTCCAACCACACAAGGAAGAGCGCTTCATGTATCCGGCATACCCGTTCCTTGCCCTCAATGCAGCCATCGCCTTCCACATGCTCTTATCGTACATCGGATCGAATAATCCGAAAGAGCTCATGGGACGGGTGCCAGCCCAGTTCAAGCTGACAGTGGTTTTGGCCCTGGTACTTGTGGCTATCAATGCAGGATTACTGCGAATTGTGGGTATGGTGACGGCTTACAACGCTCCGTTGAAGGTGTTCGAACCGCTGGAGAAGGCAGAGGTTGCCCAGCACGGAGAATCCGTCTGTTTTGGCAAGGAGTGGTATCGCTTCCCGTCTTCTTTCTTCCTTCCGAATCATATGCGGGCCAATTTTGTTAAGAGCGAATTCAACGGATTGCTCCCTGGAGAGTTTCCGGATGCTGCGGACTACCCGGACTTGTTTGATGGCACATCGCAGATTCCCACTGGGATGAATGACCGCAACGAGGAGGATCCTGGCAAATACGTTGAGTTTTCCACCTTGTTCTGTCATCAGACATAAATTAAACTAATAATAAATAGGTCGATATTTCTCAATGTTCTTATCTTGTCGATTCGTCTTTCCCCGGACGCGAGCCGACAGAGCTGGAACCTGAATACATCCACGACACCTTGCAGTGGGAGCAGCTCACCTGCAAGGAATTCCTTGATACCTCTCGGACCAGTCTTCTGGGACGTCTGATTTGGATTCCCGACCTGCCGATTATTCCGGAACGTTTCCGTCGTCACTGGGGGCAATTCTGTCTCCTCAAGCGGCGGAGTAATACCTGATAATAAGGACCCCGCAAGGGCTGTATCAGCCTGTGAATTGTCAAATGCAACATTTTCCCTACCACCTACACCCGCTGATATCGTGATGTACCTATATAAAGATTTAACAAACGACTTGTACTACTCATCTCTTCATTGTTACTGCGGGATAGTCTCGACGTCAACCGGTTTGATACCTACCCGATATGGAAATCGGATCCTTGATAAGGTGAACCATGCAAGATGATAAGCATCCTCTGCGATCCCCGCATAATCGGGGCTGCGTGGCCCTTGTACTCGCAACCGGGCTCTATGAATGGTTCTTGCTAGGTGCACGATCGCATCGGGTTAACACGAAGGGTAAGGACGCTTTTCTTGAGGTAGGGTCACGTTACATGTGCCAGAGGACAAAAGCCGACAGATACCACTATAGAAAAGGCGGATTTTTCTCCATAAGTCGTCACCCGATTTGTTCTGTTTCGTACGTCGCAAAATGTTGCTTCAAACTTGGAATAATAGCCATTATCACATCAAAGATGTGGCCTTAGTTGGTGTCATAGTGGCCATCGGCATTTGGATTGCGTCCAACCTCTTCAAAAGATGGAACAAGGCAGCTAAAAGAGATACATATAGACCCTCGACACCGGATGTTGAGAAGAAGCCATCGCCGGGGTCGAAGTTTAAATCCGATAGGAAACCAGGAGGTACGGGCATTCTACCATGTCTCCGAAATAAGCCTCGATCAACTCAATGACTGACCAATACATGACAAGAATGGACACCCTCCGATTTCGAGAGACCAAAGGCACCGGCGTATCCAGATTGGGACGTCCATACAACGAAACCTATACCCTATCGGCCGTTTCGATATGGACCGTAGGTGACCCATGGTGGCTAAGGAGGGAAAGAAACAATAGCTTACGTGTATTGCAGGAAATATTTTGTCACTATGGGATTGAGAAGGATGAAATGGGATGAATGGATAGGTGAGTGACGCCATGTAGCATGGTGGAGGATAGTTGACTGATGCAGACAGAACTTGACAATCACTACCTGCGATATCATGCCGACAAGAAGCGTCGCATTGAAGAACGGGGATCAAAGTCTTGCATGACGGCGCCCGAAGCGATGGACGGAGCAATTGAGCTGCTAGAGGAGCTGTAAGCCTGCCTAATCAATGCCAAAGATAAGAAAGTCAGTACTCTGACAACTGCAAGCTCCTCATACCTACCCGAGCGGTACCCCTCGATGTTTCAGAGAACCGAAACCGGCATTGACAACGTCGTCACTGGTGAATCCTTGAACATTACCCAACGCCCTCTGGCCGAAGACCCAATGGCCATGTGCGCCCGCCTAGTGCAAGACGATCTAGCCCTGATGATCGAAAGACCAGATGGTGATTACTACCTACTCGCCGGTGCGATTCTCCTCGCTGGCTTCTGGCGCCTGGAGGATAAATTCCGCATGCGCCTCGACGACATCCACACCTCAGGCGTCGTGCCCCAATACCAAGAAAAGCTCCAGAAGGGTATGAACAGCTTCTTCCATCGCCTGCGACCCGAAGACCCTGTTCTCCGCAACAACTACTTCATCCAGGTCGACGACAACCTCCCCTGGTCGCAGAGTATCGGCCCCGAAGACGCCTCCGAACTGATCGGGTGGAATGCCGCGACCAAGAACAAGGCTATTGAGCACCACTATTTCCGCTCCGAGCGGCAGTCCTTGCGGCGATTGCCCAAGTCGGGCGCGGTGGTGTTTACCATCCGCACATATTTCGAGCCCATCACGGAGATCGTTAAGGAGCCGTATGTTCCCGGGCGGTTGGCATCGGCGATGCGCAGCTGGGGGGACGATGTGTCGCGCTATAAGGGGAAGGAGAAATACGAAGAAGTTTTGCTGGAATTCTTGGACCGGAAACATCAAGAGCAGCTTGTCAATGGGTTGGAGGTGGATAAGGAGGGAGAGGTTCGGAGTTATCCGTTTTAATCGGCTGTATTATGTTTCCATGACTGCCCTATGCTACCCTGCCCCCCGATATAGGCACGGATATATACCTGTTGCATCGACTTTGGCCTAATGAAGCCATCTATGACTGAGGCCGAGCCGATGCTAAGGGCTGGTTCCATTACCGATATGACATTCTCTACCATAGCCGATATTCTCTCAGAACCGTCCGGTATATTGAAAATGCAGACGGTACACAATAAATGCATATCTAACACACTCTTGGTATCTTTCACGAGACTTCAAGCAAGCTCTTTGGAGAATCGTAGCCGAAATTGGTGTACTTGCCCCGGCCCTGCTTTCTCAGACCAAAGTTTTAAACTAAAACCAAGCAGCAGTCTTTTTATCTTCTACCGAAAATGACACTTCCAGGTAAGCGGACAGCTGTCTTCTGAAGTATCTCTTAACGCTTTAGGGCATCTCATCGACGAAAAGAGCAGTTAATAACCTTCTCATAACTAGTTAGTTACTAGTTACAGTATAGGGAGGGAGTACGGCGGGCCATAGCGGCCAAGGGAGTCTGTACGTTGACCGCCGCGGCAACTGTGGCAGATCCGGCAGAAAAGAAGTTCGTCTTTCATCAATTGAGTCCATCGATTTCACTCCAACTCTCTTTCACTTTTTATCTTTTCTTGTCAGTCAGTGTTTTACTGTTATAGCTTCTGAATATGACTGACTATCACCCTCCTGGCCCACCGTCAATTGTCCCAGCTGTCGAGACGCCACCCGTCGCAGTGACGCCTGGCGAAGATGGCAGCGATTTCTACAATACACCAGAGACTGCACAGACGCCTGTGAATCAACGGGAAAGCCAAGAAAACGTCGCAGAGACCACTTCCTCTGGAGGACAGGGACAGGGACAGGGACAGGAAAAGACCACTGCGCCTCAGTCATATGCACAGATTCCGGGACTAAGCCTCACCAATGATAACCTGCAGGACGTGAAGACTGGGAATAATCAGAGCACAGAGAACCAAAATACGGAGGACCAGGTTATGCAAGGGAACGAAGAGCCCGCGGCAGCAAAGATTGAAGCTCAGCCGGCGACTACCCAAAATGCGACAGAAGCGACGGAGCAGAAGCAACCGGAACTGGCGCCCGCAGCCGGAGAAGAAGCGATGGACGTGGACCAGAAGCTCGCAGAAGCCAAACCCGAGGGAGTCGCGATTGACGCGTCGAGTATAACTGTCACTGATGCCGCGTCTGCGGATGTCGCCCAGGATGGGCAACAGGAGCAGGAGGAAGAGCATCCCGAATGGGAAGTGGATTCCTCTCCGTACGAATCTTCTTCGGACGAGTCGACCGATTCCTCTGATGACAGTGACGACGACGACGACGATGACGGAGATTACCCTATCCTAAGTCCCGAAGAACAAGCACGGATCCTGATGCAGGCGGAAGCGGGCTCTGATGATGAAGGAGAAGGAAAAGGCAAACCGGGGGGTCATATTAGGACAGCGAACGAGATGCTGGAGGACGCACCGACGATTCCAGGTATCACAGTCACGCCTGAGATGAAGGTTGTGCTTCTGGGACATGTTCAGGTCATTGTCGAGAATACGGCTCTCATCGAGGCCAACGTCTCCGGGGAATACCAGGTGCTCGAAGCCGGCTCAGTACTGTGTACCGAGGATCGAAAGATCGTTGGTGTGGTTTGTGAGACCCTTGGTAGGGTTGAGAATCCCTTGTATACCGTCCGTTATGCGAGCCCCGCAGCGATGGAGGAGCACGGTATCACCCAAGGAAAACAAATTTACTATATCGAGGCACACTCCTCGTTCGTCTTTACCCAGCCCCTCAAGGGTATGAAGGGAAGCGACGCGTCCAACTTCCACGACGAAGAAATCGGTGAAGAGGAGGCCGAATTCTCCGATGATGAAGCCGAAGCCGAATACAGACGCAAACAGAAGCAAAAGCGCCAGGAAAAGAAAGAAGCCAGAGGTGATAGTGCCGGTCCAGCAAAGGCCAGAAGAGGACCACCGGGTCCTTCGAAGCTCAGCCAGATCGATCAGCTCAACTATGACGATAACACTGGCGAGGATGGATACACACCTCTTGCGCGTCCTAAGAATCTTCACGAGATGACAGCTCACAAGGAGGCACCTGTTGAAGGCGACGGACCACCGTCAAGGGGGCCTGGTTTCCGAGGTGGGAGAGGCCGTGGCAGGGGCGGCTTTGATCGTGGTCGAGGTGGCCGTGGTCGGGGAGGAGGACCGCGCGATCAGGGCTCATATCGGTCCTCTGCCGCAGACTCTCAGTCTCAACCTCAGCAGCAACCGCAACCCCAGTTCCAACCCCAACCAGCAAATTACCCCCAGTCCCCGTTCAGCCTTTCTCAACAATTCCCTTCCTTTGCGTTCCCGCAACAGCAGCCGCAGCAACCTTACGCTCAAGGCGCAGCAGCCGCAGCACCGACACCCTTCCCCTTCCAGATGTCCTATCTGCAGGCCTTCCAACAACAACAACAACAACAACAGCAGCAGCAGCAGCAGCAGCAGCCGAATCCTTATCAGCAGATACCGCATGTAAACCCGCTGTTCTTAGCTGCCTTGCAACAGCAACAGCAACAGCAATTCCAACAGCAACAGCCGCAAGCGCAGCATGCGCAACAGCAGGCTCAAACGATAAATTTCGATCAGGTCAAGGCGCAATTGGATCTTTTACGACAATTGAGTAATAACGGGAATCAAGGCCCGCCTCCTACATGACGTTTTCGCATTTGATGATGGTGCTCATTTCAATGTCTCGTAATGCGTTTAACTAATACCTTTGCATGATGACTCTGGGAGGGCAAGGAAGCGGTTTTCAAAAGTTAGTTTTGATGGACTTACAATGTTACCCAAAAGTTATAGATGTATGAGCGCTGAGCGCATATGAAGCAATAGCCCTAGGCTATGTTATATTAATGCACACCGGATTCTCTAGACATATACACGGAGCATATTGTTCTGCGGATTCGAGATGGCCGAGGCAACTTCAGAAATAAGAAATGATGCCGCATTTGGTAAGCTCAAGCCATTCAAAGATGGAGACCCTGTCAAATCCATAAACGGTATGGGATACGAGTAACGAGCACGAGCATGCGGATTCTTATGGCCTCCCTAAAGAGGCCGATATTCGAGATGCTCTGGTTGCACTCCATACGTGTAGAATGGGTCTTCCTGCCTCGAAAGAACTCGAAACTTTCGAAAACCGGAATAATCACTCTTCAGGGCATTGCAGCCCAAGAGTATAAATGCCTCCGTAATGCCAGTGTAGCCAAGGCAAAAGCCCTAACTTAAGAGCAGAGTGTGAAGACCAGCCTGCAAGATCATTATACAAACCAGATGCGATCTGCAGGTTAGTGTATACCCCAATGATTGGATTGTCTTGGGCTAACCGGCGTACAGCTATCCGGTGGAAGCCTATGTTTACGACCAGATAACAGACCAATAACCCTAGGGCGACGGAGGTACGGATTTGAGCGAGAAGGGCTTGGGTGTTGACGCACCAGTCACCCAACATAGCCATATTCTTATTCATCGTTATTAGTTCCCAAGAAGAGACCATGGCTCTTTTTGTCACCAGTGGGATGTTTCCAGGGTGTCAATAGAATAGGTTTATCCACGCCACCATATTGACTGCGTGGAGTGATCGATTTGCTGACTATTAATACATACATGCAACTACCAACCTCAGACCAGGAACTCCCAAGTTAGGTCTATATCAAAATTCACTAGGCTTGGCACTCTTAGCCAGAACCCAAAAATTTTCCATCTTGCCTCTTGTCAGGACATCCTTCGCTTGCGAATCGCTCTCGCAGACACGAGCGCCCAGCCACTTTCGGAACCCGCGCGTTTTGGCCTGCCCTTCCCAGAGCAGATTGCACGAATTCGTGCTAAGATCCTTGAACTCGCCCTTCTCATCCTCAGGTTCCAGCCACGACGCGAGCGATTCGCGGTTGCCGCCTTCTCGCCCGCCCCCTGAACCGGGATTCTCGGTCCAGTCGATGCGGTTCAACATGAGTTTCCGGTAAGCGGTGATGGAGTGAGAACCGCCTTCGACGATGACGATATTGAAGCGGGGATGCATGATGCATACTCCCGTAAGGGCATTCTGTTCGGCGTTCTTGCTAATCTTGAAGCGATTGCGGCCGTTGGCGAGGCTTTCAATCCGGTATACGGATACGTAGATACCACGGTCTGCATCCTTCTCTTTTTGTGTAGCGAGTTTCTCGCGGCGTTCGTCTTTGTCCAGTTTGCGTTCTTCGTTCATGGCTTCGTGCGATTGGCGGCGGTCTGCTATCTCGCGCGTCACGCGGGCTTCGACGGCCGTGGGATCCTTGACGGCTTGCTCGCCCAATACCCGCATCAAGTTGGACTTCTTGACCTTCGGAGGGGGCGCGGGCTCGAGACCCAGTCTGATCTTCGCCTGTTGTTCCTTAAGGTCGGCCATTCGGCGCTGGCGGCGGATCTTGGCTTGTTCCTTGTGTGTGAGGAACATGGGTTTCTGCTGGGGCATGTGCTTCTCTTGAGGCGGGTCAAGAAGTACCGGGTGTTGGATATAAGCAGTTATGATCGAATCGGGAGTGTCGACTTTCACATTCTTCTCGTCTTCGAGCGCCGAGTAGTCGTTTCCATTCACCAGACCTTCATCCCACCACTCAACTGCCGGCGGCGCAGGCACAAGGAACGCCTTTTCAGCATCTATATCCTCGTCAATGCCAGCATGCCGTGCCCTTTCCGCAATACGCTTCTTCATAGTCTCCAGCTGAGCCTGTCTACGCAACGCAGCCGCCTGCTGCATGTATTTCCCCTTCTGGTTGAAGACGAGTTGTCGCGACTGTCGCGGTTTCGCAACCGTTGCCTTGGGACCAAGGCTCGGATCGAAGTAGGGGTTACTCTTGATCTCTTCCAGAGACGGTCCGGAAAGATCAAGACCTGCCTTTTCGGGCATTGGCGACTCATTATGTCGGTTTGCCTTTGCCTGCATAGAATGCCGTCCCTTGCCGCCTCGAGTATCCATAGAGAAATCCGACAGTAAAGCAGGATGCAAACCAACATCCAATCCTCCTCGACCCCGCGATGGGCCATCTTCTTCAAAATCCGGTGGGGGCTGATAAGTCGGAGCGGAAGGAGGCGGCGGCGGTCGTTGCGGGGGCGTGGCGGAATTGGCCTTCCCTGTAGCTGCTGCTACCCTAGCCTTCATTTGCTCCAATCTGGACATGGCAGGGCTTGCAGCGGACGACGGAGCCGGACTGGGGCTTGACGCTGCGGGTGCCACCGTAGGAGATGCGCCTTTCGCGGCCTGAAGTCGTGCGCGGACGGCCTCTGCCTTTGCTTTCGCATCCGCTACCATCTTCCCAATATCGACCTTCCCTGCGGCCGCACCCCCCTGCGCAGGCCCTGGCGAGCCATCGTTCGAGCGGGCTTTCTTCTGTGCATTATTCTTGTCTTCGTCCTCGGGGTGAGGCCGCTTCAGCAAGTTGCCAGATACATCCGACATGATTAAGCACGAGTGAACGCTTCACTCACCCACAGTCCGCACTGGAATAGAGATCAAGAATCGTTTGACTCGAACCGGGCGTAGTCGAGAATACAGACAGAACGCGACGGTGTTGTCACTGAACTGGCGGGATCACGGGGCGGAAGGCCACTGAAGGCGGTAGCACACGGCAGAAAAAAAAAGTTCTGGTCAATTTTTCGAGATCGTCGGAATTTGGCCTTCCTCCTGCTGCCAAATTTCTCTCCCCCGGAGGAAAAAGAAGAAGGAAAGCATAAGTAACGAGAGGCATCGCAGGAGCCATGGCGAATTTCGCTCGTCCTGTGGCCTCGTCCATCGCGGGGATCGACTTTGGCGTCTATTCCAATGAGGAAGTCAAGGCGATCTCTGTCAAAAGAATCCATAATACCCCGACGTTGGATTCTTTCAACAACCCTGTGCCGGGTGGTCTGTATGACCCAGCCCTGGGCGCATGGGGTGACCATGTGTAAGTCGCTGTGGCATTTGAGGCTTGGGTTATGCATGGCAAAAGACTGATTGCGTCGTAGCTGCACGACTTGTCGCATGAACTCGTGGTCTTGCGCTGGCCATCCCGGACATATTGAGCTGCCGCTTCATGTCTATAATGTTACCTTTTTCGACCAACTTTACCGTTTACTCCGGGCCCAGTGTGTCTACTGCCATCGGTTTCAAATGTCCCGCGTTCAAACCAACGCCTACGTGTGTAAACTGCGACTGTTGCAATACGGATTGGTCGACGAATCTGGCGCTATTGATGGAATGGGAACCGTGAAAGGCGATAAGAAGAAGTCTGCGAAGGATGGAGAGGGTTCGAGCGATGACGACGACGACGAAGACGACCTGATCGAGCGCAGAAATACCTATGTGAAGAAGTGCATACGGGAAGCCAGTGCGTCTGGCAAGTTAAAGGGCTTGTTGGCTGGCGCAAAGAATCCAATTGCAACAGAGCAGAGGCGGACAGTGATCAAGGAGTTCTTCAAGGACGTTGTCAGCTTCAAGAAGTGCACCAACTGCAGCGGGTATGTCGACAAGCTCTTCTTTTCTTTTTCTTACCAGTTCTGGAATAGTCGCTGACATTGGAAAAGTGTTTCGCCAGGATACCGGAGAGATCGATTTTCGAAAATTTTTCGAAAGCCCCTGCCCGAAAAATCTAGACTTGCGATGCTACAGGCGGGCCTCCAGGCGCCCAATTCTCTGGTTCTTCTTCAGCAGGCCCAGCAGTTTAACCTGAAGGAAAAGCATGCGAATGAGATCCATGGGGCAGAGGAAGAAGTCGCTCGTGGAAACGCCGTCATGTCACAAGTCGACGAGAAGAAGCAGACAGGCGATACCCAGCAGTTCATGCCCTCGCCCGAAGTTCATGCTGCGATGACGCTGCTCTTTGAGAAGGAAGGGGACATCTTGAACCTAGTGTATAACTCTCGGCCTATGTCGAAGAGCGAATCCCGAGTCAATGCAGACATGTTTTTCGTCAAAAACATCTTGGTGCCGCCGAACAAATACCGTCCCGCCGCCGCCCAAGGACCCGGCGAAATCATGGAGGCGCAGCAGAACACGCCCTTTTCTCAAATCATGAAGAATTGCGACATCATCAATCAGATCAGCAAGGAACGACAGAATGCGGGCTCCGACTCTGTTAATCGGATGCGCGATTACCGCGATCTGCTCCATGCCATCGTGCAGCTCCAAGATACGGTCAACGGTCTAATTGACCGTGATAGGGGTGGTCTTTCGGGACCGGCAGCAGCCAGTGCGCCCAGCGGTGTCAAACAGATTCTGGAAAAGAAGGAGGGTCTGTTCAGAAAGAACATGATGGGTAAGCGTGTCAACTTTGCTGCCCGAAGTGTTATTTCACCAGACCCCAATATCGAGACCAACGAGATCGGTGTACCGCTGGTGTTCGCCAAAAAGCTAACCTACCCGGAGCCTGTGACAAACCATAACTTCTGGGAGATGAAGCAAGCGGTCATCAACGGACCAGACAAATACCCCGGTGCGGCTGCGATTGAGAACGAAGTCGGCCAGGTCACCAACCTCAAATTCAAGAGTCTGGATGAGCGGACGGCCCTTGCTAATCAGCTTCTCGCACCCTCAAACTGGCGCATGAAGGGTTCCCGAAACAAGAAGGTCTACCGTCATCTTACGACTGGTGATGTCGTTCTCATGAACCGTCAGCCCACGCTTCACAAGCCGTCTATCATGGGTCACAAGGCTCGAGTACTTTCTAATGAAAGAACCATTCGCATGCACTACGCCAACTGTAATACATACAACGCTGATTTCGACGGTGATGAAATGAACATGCATTTCCCTCAGAATGAACTTGCCCGCGCGGAGGCTATGATGCTCGCTGATGCAGACCACCAGTATCTCGTTGCGACATCCGGTAAACCGCTGAGAGGTTTAATCCAGGACCATATCTCGATGGGAACTTGGTTTACCTGCAGAGATTCATTCTTCGACGAAGATGATTATCATCAATTGCTGTACAACTGCCTGCGACCTGAGAACAACCATACGATCACGGAGCGAATTCAGCTCATTGGCCCTGCTTTCATCCGCCCTAAAAAGCTTTGGACCGGAAAACAGGTCATCACCACGATTCTCAAAAACATTATGCCCCCAAGCCGAGCTGGTCTGAACCTCAAGAGCAAGTCTTCAACCCCCGGGGACCAGTGGGGCAAGGGCAACGAAGAAGACCAGGTTATCTTCAAGGATGGAGAATTCTTATGTGGTATTCTCGATAAGAAGCAACTTGGACCTACTGCTGGAGGCCTGATTGATTCCATCCACGAAATTTACGGGCATACCATTGCAGGAAGATTGATTGGTATTCTTGGACGGCTTTTAACCAGATTCTTGAACATGCGCGCTTTCACTTGCGGTATTGACGATCTCCGATTGACCCCTGAAGGCGACCGTGCGCGCAAGGAAAAGCTCAGCAAGACCGCTGAAATTGGCCGCGAAGTTGCATTGAAGTATGTGACTTTGGACCAGGCCAAGGTGCCTGATGAGGATGCTGAACTGCGTCGTCGGTTGGAAGAGGTACTCCGCGATGATGACAAGCAGAGTGGGCTGGATAGTGTCTCAAACGCGAGATCAGCGAAGCTGTCCTCCGATATCACGAATGCTTGTCTTCCAAAGGGTTTGGTCAAACAGTTCCCGAGGAACCAAATGCAGTCGATGACAATATCGGGAGCCAAGGGTTCTGGTGTCAATGCAAACCTGATTTCTTGCAACCTAGGTCAGCAGGTTCTGGAAGGTCGACGTGTACCCGTTATGGTCAGTGGAAAGACCTTGCCCTCGTTCAGGGCTTTCGACACGGACCCTATGGCTGGTGGTTATGTCCGTGGTCGTTTCTTGACAGGTATCAAGCCTCAAGAATACTACTTCCACGCCATGGCTGGTCGTGAGGGTCTTATCGATACTGCTGTCAAGACCTCTAGATCTGGTTACTTGCAGCGTTGTCTGATTAAGGGTATGGAAGGCCTGAAGGCAGAATACGACACTTCGGTTCGCGAAGCCTCCGATGGCTCTATCATTCAGTTCTTGTACGGAGAAGATGGTCTTGATATCACAAAGCAGGTGCATCTGAAGGACTTTGATTTCCTGGCCTCAAATCATCTCTCCATCATGTCTTCCGTCAACTTGACGAGCGACTTCCACAGTCTGGCCAAGGACGAAGTCACGGAGTGGCACAAGGATGCAATGAAGAAGACGCGGAAGACGGGCCGTACTGACGCTATGGACCCTGTGCTGAACATGTATCACCCTGGAGGCAACTTTGGCAGTACCTCGGAGTCGTTCACTTCAGCTCTCAAAAAGGTAAGAAAGAAGTCTTTCTTCGGTTAAGTTCCATGCTAACATGGTTGATTACAACAGTACGAGGATAGCAACCCCGACCAGCTTCTACGCGACAAGAAAAAGGACATCAATGGTGTTCTTAGCAGGAAGGCTTTCGACACACTGATGAACATGAAGTACCTGAAGTCCGTCGTAGACCCTGGTGAGGCCGTCGGGATTGTGGCCGGTCAGTCTATTGGCGAGCCGTCCACCCAAATGACATTAAACACTTTCCACTTGGCTGGTCACTCGGCTAAGAACGTCACCCTGGGTATTCCTCGTCTACGTGAAATTGTGATGACGGCCAGTGCCAATATCATGACGCCCACCATGACTTTGATCCTCAACGAAGAAATTTCTAAGGACCAATCTGAGAGATTCGCCAAGGCCATCAGCAAACTCAGTATCGCAGAAGTTATCGACAAGGTTCAAGTCAGGGAACAGATCTCGGCTGGCCAGGGTTACGCCAAGGCTAAGGTCTACGATGTCGAAGTGACATTCTTCCCGCCCGAGGAGTACACCGCCGAATATGCGATCAACGTCAAGGATATGCAGAATACACTGCAAAAGAAGTTTATCCCTAGGCTTGTGAAGCTCACCCGGGCCGAGCTTAAGAAGCGTATCGACGACAAATCGCTCAAGAGTCACTCAGCCGCTCAGCCTGAGATCGGTGTCTCCATTGGCACTATCGAGGAGGCCGCTCGAGGCGCTGATAACGAAGACGAGCCCATGGATGACGACGTTGAAGACGACGAAGACGATGCCAAGCGATCCAGAGGTGGACAAAATCGCTCGAACCAGGTCTCCTACGAAGGCCCCGAAGAGGAAGAAGAAGATATGGTTCGTCGGCAAGATGCTCGCGATGACGATGACGAAGACGAAGTTAGCGATGCACAAGCGTCCCAGAAGCAACGAGACGTACAGATGAGAGACGCCGACGAAGACGATGAGGAGGAGTCGGACGAGCAAATCAAGCGGGAGGATGACATCAAGGGCAAATTTGGCGAAGTGACCCAATTCAAGTTCAACCCTAGCAAGGGGACATCCTGCACTATCCAACTCCAATACGACATCTCCACCCCCAAGCTCCTCCTTCTCCCACTCGTCGAAGACGCTGCCCGCAGCGCCGTCATCCAATCCATCCCCGGTCTCGGTGAGTGTACCTTCGTCGAAGCCGATACAATCAAAGGTGATCCTGCGCACGTCGTGACGGACGGTGTCAACCTCCTCGCCATGCGCGATTACCAGGACATCATCAAGCCGCACTCGCTGTACACCAACTCGATCCATCACATGCTCAAGCTGTACGGTGTCGAGGCCGCTCGGGCGTCCATCATTCGCGAAATGACCGATGTCTTCGAAGGCCACAGTATCTCGGTTGACAACCGCCATCTGAACCTCATTGGTGACGTGATGACGCAGTCTGGTGATTTCCGCGCGTTCAACCGGAATGGTCTTGTCAAGGATAGCTCGTCGCCGTTGGCAAAGATGAGTTTCGAGACTACTGTTGGCTTCCTTAAGGATGCCGTACTTGAGAGAGATTTCGATAACCTCGCTGGTCCTAGTAGTCGGATTGTTGTCGGTCGTGCGGGCACTGTTGGTACCGGTGGGTTTGATGTCCTTGCCCCTGTGGCATAAAGCTATGTTTATACATTATTATCACTATTATTACCGCCTTTGTGTATATTTGTCGATATCTATCTTGTGTTTGTATTTGATGTGTGGTACGATATGGAGTTTTCTTTCTTTTTTCAGCGAAATTAGAAAAAGTCTTGTCTTATTTAGAATCCAATATTATGCCCTGAAGCTTAAGTTATCCAATCTAAACCGAACGACTCTGGTATCACTGGTTGCAATATGGTACACATTTTAAAACGCCTCCAATGATCACTTTTCAAGAAAGCGGAAAGAAAGATAATTATTACAAGATATACACCGATGCTAACCCCCCAAACAGTATTGCACTTCACGCATCCATCATCATGAGGTCTTCGTCGATGTCATCATCAAATTCGTCCTCGCGAACAGCAGCTCCATTTTGAGTACTATTCATCTGGTGCGAATAGGCGAGCTCTTCCCTGCGAGCCCTATCCTCTTCTATCTCCTGCTTCTGCTTGTGTCGTTCCAGGTCGGCCAAGCTCCAAGTCGAAATCCCCTCTTGGTCCTTCGCTTTGAAAGGCTGGGCCATGGTGCGCAGAAAGTTCTTCGCAGTTGCAACCGACATATCCGTACTAAGGTTCGTTTCGCTCTCCAGCATGGCTTGACTGATCCATTTGGGGAGCTGCGAGCGTTTCTTCTGGTACCGACGGTCCGCCAGAACCATGACTCCATAATCATCCTTGCCACGCAGTACACGGCCCAAACATTGAGCAGCATGTCTCATTGCATCGAACGACAAGAAGTCATTTTCCCTAATACGGTAATTCTCCCGGAGAAATTCCAGGCGAGCTTTCAAAATCCGGGACTCAGTGTACTGGAATGGAACGCCAATACACAAGACTGCGCGTCCATAATGATGGTCAAAGTCGATTCCTTCTGACACCTTTCCTCGAGCGACACAGAGCAGGATTGCACCACGGCCATTGCAGCACGCCGTTCGATATGTTTCCAAGGCGAGCGAGGACTCTTGTGCATCAGGAGTCTCCACGAGAATCAATTTGTAATTCCATATTGAATCCAGAATGCCCATCCCTTGCCACATGCTGATAATAGATTCCATGTAGAGGTAAGACGGGAAGAAAACGACTATTCCATCTGGAGTGATGCGAGAGAACTCAAGTAAGATATTACCATAATTGCGTACGACACCTGGGTCGTTGCGGATTTGGAAACCTGATGAGATCTGCGCCTGATCCGATCCGCGGGTGACAATCATTGGGAGGAAAGAACGGCGTGCCAGAGTCATGCTGTATGACTCTTGCATGACAGCTGTGAATCCTAGCATCTTAGGATACATTTCAAGAGGCGATAAGGTTCCTGAAGTGATGATGACGGAGCTGAACCGGTCAAACACCGGCTTGATGGCAATAGCAGCGTCCAGGCATGTAAAGTGCAATATAGGGTTTGGCACTGTTGCTGCTTCGGATTCAAATGGCTCAAGGATCAAAAGGAATCCTTTATCATAGGTAGCAACTAATGTTGCAAATGTAGCAACCTCTTGGAGAGGCTGATAGTCCTCTATGTTAATGAGCTCCAATGTCCGAACAAGTGAAGTGAGTCGCTCCGCGCAAAAGCGTAGAGGTTTCCGTTCGATAAAGGTAAGGTCCTTAACATGAGTTAAAAACGAGGGCGGTGTTTCGGATATTGTGTGAGTGACTTTCATTCGAGTTTTGAGATATTCGATAAATCGCTTGAGGAACGTGACAAAGTGCTCTGCTCGGCGTATATTCCCAGGCACTGCCTCTTTAAGCAGATCATCCGGAAGAACGGGATTTGAAATAAACTGTTCTTCGTCCCTTGCCTGCTCCGCTTCCCTCAGACCCTCGACGAGCTTTGAATACTCGTTTTGAAGTTTTTCCGCGTCCGTTCCCTTCATGTCTTCGATTTTCCGTTCTAAATTGTTCGCGCCCCTTGTCGCCTTGCGCAGCGAATCCTCTGTCAGGTCGATACTGAGCGACTCGATGCAGACATTGTCGATATTATGCGCTTCATCGAAGACAACGATGCAGTCTTTAGAAAGTTCTCTAGATACTCTTTCGGCGATCTTGGGGTCAAGGAGATAGTGGTAGGAATAGATGATAACGTTGCAGAACGGCATCTAGCAAGGAAAATTCTGTCAGAAACATGGGAACCAGAAACCGAAATGTGAGGTCAATCTACCATGCGCCGTGCGGAGAAGTAGGGACATTGCTTATGTTCCTCCCCATATCTTAAGAGCCCATCCAACGTGAAGACGCCAGGCGGTACGAGGTTGTGTGGTTCGAGAAGATCTAGGTTCTTTGGACGAAAACAGATTAACATAGAGACTTGAATATAAATGTGACTGAAAACAGACCTCATGATATGTGCAAAGTTCAACGTCTTCGCCTTTTTCCTTCTTCTCTTTGACGAATCCTGCGGTCAAACTCCTGCACCTCGCATCGACCACATTGCCACTCTTTTCTCTTTTCACGGAAGGATGTAGGCACAGATTCTTTCGACTCGTTAACCCAAGGGCACGAAAATCCTCTGTATATCCAAGTTGTTGGGCACGAAATTTCATCAACGCCTTCAGTTCGGTCAAGGCCTTTTCGATCTCGGACATAGTTCGCGAACAATAAATGAGTTTCCGATGCTCCGGATAATACTGCTGGTAGGCGATAATCAACGACATCAAGGAGACAGTCTTTCCCGTGCCCGAAGGCATCTCCAACACACAGTGACCCCCGGCATCGAGGGTCTTCTTGAGATCACACATGTAAGCATATTGTTCGGGGTATATGCGCGGATAAGGGAACAGCACGGGCAGGTCACTAACGAGAAATCACACTTGGTTAGCAGCTGTAGACATTCCATCTCCGCGCCGGAGACCAGTTACTTACTCGATAAAGAACTTCATCGTGGCTGTTGGATGGAGATCGTCTGGAGCTTTCGTAGACCGCGTCGGCGTTTCCGCTTTGGGCGATGCGATGACACCAGGGCACGTGACCAATCGCTATCGATAACTAATCCGGCCCACGCCGCCGGAGGTCAAGATAGACGAAGACAGGAAGAAACCACAAAAGCAATTTCTAAACAGGGCACCAGGAGATGACATACGGCCTTTCGGTTTCTTTAGAAAGGAGAACCAGCTAGCTTCTCGACTCTTTTCTCATCTTTTCGCTCATTCTTTCTGCTTCGACTTCGTCGTCCATCAGGCCCATACAACTCAACCCCACGTTATGAGCAAAAAGATCAAGTCGCAAGCTTCAAGCAGCCGCGCTGCGGCCAGTACTTTTGGCTCGTTTGGTGGCTTTTCGTCTGCATTTTCCAGCCAAGGGAGAGAACCGTCTTCTCTTACGTATGTGACTGAACCACCGGATCTCTCGCAGATCTCAGAGCCGCAATTGGCGATTGCATTCAAGAACTTTTTGAAGAAAGATGAAGTCACAAGGTCAAAGTCGCTAGATGACTTGAAGGATTACGTTTCGGATGTGGAAGTGCGCAAAGGGGCTTTAGATGATGGGTTCTTAGAGGCATGGGTACGTCTACACTTGCAAGGTACAGGTTGGAAATGTCTAGTGACACCACGTTTGTTCATTCGCAGATTAAAATATATCCACGGGCATCAATTGACCTTGGTCGTAAGGTGAGGCAGCTAGCCCACACGATTCAGGGTGCCGTAGCCTCTCTAGTGGGGAAGCGGGTTGCACGCTACTTGCCCAAGGTGATTGGAGCCTGGATTGCAGGGCTCTATGATAACGACAGGCAGGTCCAGCGAGCTGCTGTAGAGTCTTTTGTGCGGGTCTTCTCTACGGAAGAGAAGAGGAGCGGCGTGTGGAAGGTTTATCAAAGTGCGATTTTGGACTTTGTAGACGACGTTATCCTCCAACAAACACCCCAGACATTGAGTGACGAGAGAACGGTCAAGCCAGATGACGTTGAAGCGAAGTATGCTCGCGTGGCAGGGACAGCTCTTTTGTCATTGAACCGTATCATTGGTCAGTTTCTAAACCCTGAAAGCGAGGCCCTCATACTGTAGTCTGACATGAGTTTCGTGCAGGGAGTACATCTCGGGAGGGCCTTCAGGGAGATCTACCTGCAATTGAGGTATTACTGAGTAGCAAGTCCTTATGGTCCTTATGCTCCAATGAGGACCCGTTTGTCCGTCGAGCCCTCTATACGCTCCTCCTGTCAGCTGTTGCGAAGGTTCCTGAAGAACTGGATTGGAAGTTAATCAGTGCCGCTGTGATTGGGAAGTGCTTGCCTGCGTCGCAAATAGGATCATCATCTGAATTGTCTGAGTCCCTTCTGCGAACAACATCTGCAAGGCCTCAATTATGGACAGAGGACTATACAGGGAAGACATCCCCCTCAAAAAGATTACTTCAATATATCCAGAAAGGATCTCAGGGTGGCCTCGCTTCTTTTTGGACAAATCTTGGCCAGTTACTGCAAACTATTCCATTGAAGACGCTCACGAATGTGAGCCCGGAGACCGTCACTGAAGATAAGATAGGATTATCAAGCGCTACTGCCTTGCTGGAAGCATTTAGAGAAGGACTGAATTCGAGAGATGAGCCTTCACAGAACCTAGCAGCAGGATGGAAATCTTACATTGACACTGGATTATGGCTAACGAAGACACTTTCAGAAGATGAAAGAAAACATCTCATTCAAAAATTGCTGTCTCCAATCATGGTGCAACATGTAAAGGCTGATCCAAGCCAATCCAAGTGGTCGCTACCTCGTCCATTGACTCGAACCATTTGCGCAGATTGTATCGCTGCGTTAGCTAGCCATGGCTATGAAAATGAGGTGCAAGCCGTGTGGACTGAATTGTCGAACAGCTTGATTGAATCTATTAAATTATCGTCTCCTGAACAATCAAAGGATTTTCAATCATCGCAGGATGCGATATGTGGTCAAGCACAACGCCTACTCGGCCTGGAAGCTGCGGCGCTTACACGGGTATCCGCTACTGAGCACGAGTCTCGGGTCCTGGGGGCTTTTGAGGCTACGAGCTTGCCTCTTCTTGAAAATAGCCTGCAGGTTTTGAGAACTCGACATGGTAAACCGTATGGGGCGGCCGCGGTAGTTGAAGAGTCAATCCGCAATATCCCACAAATTGCCCGGCACTCCAAAGGACTCTTGGAATTTGTTCAAAACGACGTACCTGAGCTCCTGTTCTCGCCATCTGCTGATCGACTAATTACAATTATCTTGTCCTGTCGTTCATGGGCTGGGTATGAATCCAGTTTCGAGAAAGTCATCGAACGAGTAATTCAGCTTGAGCCAGAGCAGTCGAATACGCTTGTTCTTCAGAAACTCCTCTCCACGCTCGATTTTAAGGAAATTGATGACAAGTCTGGATTGAGTCTAGTAATCATGCGAGCCCTAGCTAGAGCCTCCAATGGCAGCCGATCTCACTGGCCAATTATTACTTCTGTCCTTCAGAATCCGACATCACATGGGGAGTTGACCGACTCTGTATTCCTGTCGATCCTTGATTCATTATCCGCTGAAGACAAAGTGGTTGAGACATTGCACGGACTCTCCCAGATTGCAGCGTCGGCGCCAGCTGCTGTCATGAAATTCCAGAGTGGAGCCCACGGTTCTAAAATGGCTGGGAAGCTCCTGTTCCTCTCGGAATCTCCCGCGGAGGAAGTTGGCGATGTCGCAGAATCTTTGGCCAATAACTTGAAGGAGACTGCCGTTAGCGAGACAAGCATAAAGTCGAACATTGAAATTCTTCAATACAACTTCGACCATGTTAACGCAGAATCGTTGTCGTGAGTGTCCCCTATTTTCCAAATTGCCATGGAGGAGCGATGTCGGCTAACTGCGTGAAGAATCGATTCATTGCTGAGCCTTGCGGAGGAATTGTTGCATAGCCTTGGGCCTGAGCAAGCAAGCCAAACAACTAAAAGCATCTTTCCTTCTGTTCAATCTTGGGAAAAGGCTCTGGGCCCTTTCCTTCGGCTGCCGCCTCGGTCATCAACTGCTATAACAAGTCCCATTGGTGGTACGCTTCATCTAATTGATCGTGAACTACCAGAAACCTTCTGGGAGCAGTATAACAGCATCTCTCGTGATTCCAGTCATTGCTCATCCGCATTCCGGCTAGCTCATTTTGCAACTAAGATCCTATCTTCGTTTGAAGTTACGGAACATCTTGGTGGAGAAGAGCTCGAGACACTGTTCAACAATCTGCCTTTGGCTATACAATTGATTGACGACGACCTAAGCATCGAGAAGTGCAACGGTATAACGGGCATTCAGCTACCAGAGCAACGAGACGAGTATATGGAGATCGTCCACGAAGGCCGGAAAGTGGTCAATAGATGGGTACACTCGAGCGCCCAGGATCTCTCAACGAAAATATCCACATTTTGGGGAAGCAGATTGGACAGAATTGATGGCACCTCCCCTATGGACTACCGGATTGGCGAGGATTTCGTGAAGGTCATGGCGAGCGCAGCTCCATCGGAGACAAGCAAGTCTTCTGAAGAAATTGCCCAGCTATGTAGGAGCACGCGAACATCAAATGCCATTCAATCAGCGTCTTGGATGAGGGTCCTACGACCTTTTGTGATTTCCAATCCCGCAGGTACACGATTGTGCAATGAACTTGTTGCGGATTCTACGGGGCTCAAAGTTCAGGATGGACAGAAAGATGGTAAGTGGATATGAAATTTCTACTCTGTTTTATCTAGGCTAATGTGCCATAGGACTTCGAAAACTGGCGCTACTCAATCTTCTCTTTGCTGAGGAGCAAAGCGTGGCCGCATCCATTCCAACACAGCGATTGGTCTTCCTTGTTAAACATCTCATTTCATGTCTCCAGTCAGAGATAAGATCCTCTGGTCTCAAAGCCGAGATCATCCAGACGCTGAGCTTTGTCCTTCCTTGTCTCAGTGAGATTTATGGCTCGCATTGGGAGGATGTTATAGAAATCTTGAGCAACACTTGGCGAGAGACAAGTGGCAGCGATGATGGTCTCCTGGTCCTGAATTCTTCGTTCAGACTTTTTGCGGGCTTAAAGTCTATTGTGGATAATGAAGAGAGCAATGATGATGTTAAAGACGCGTGGTCAGATCGGAGGACGGTTCTTTTCAATGATTTGGCGTCAACGCTCAGGAAGTTTGGTGAGTACTGGGTTTTCGACACAACTGCCTTTTGGATATAATGGCTGATATGTGTAGACTCTTCAACTACCTTCCACCGACCTCGGGATATAACGGTCGACCTGCTGTGTCGGTTGATCAGCGTCATACCAATCAAGAATCTGGAGAATGTTAATAAAACATTCCCTCTTCTCACTGCACACAGCAGGGTCGTCCAGCGTGCGGCCTACATCGTGCTTCACCGATATATTCCGGAGGTTCAAGAGCAGGTGTCCCTTGATGTGGCATTATCCAACGCCAACGTCAAACTTCCCGATGAGCTTCTATCTCTCCTCTTGGAGCCCCCAACGATGGAGTCGATATCCGCTTCGTTTGGAGAGGATAGGATGTGGACAGGCGTACGGGCATATCTGCTCAGCTGGAAGGTTGTGTTCGACCATTTCACTAATGCGGTAAGTCTCCCCTTTTGACTTTCCACCTGTTACTCGATTGTTGACGTTAGGGCAGTCGGCCGCTGTGCAAGAAAACTATGCTACAAGCATCAAGGAAAATGACACCTTAAGCCCGCTGCTTGAGTTCATGTTCAATTTCCTTCAAGGAGTACATGGAAAGATTGCCGATGCGTCCAAATTCGATATTCGCAACTTCGAGCCTGACCAGTCCGATACCGCAGAGAAAGAGACCCAATGGCTTCTAATCCATCTGTACTTCTTGTGCTTGCGCCATCTGGCAAACGTAACCAAGAACTGGTGGATTGATGCCGCGAAGCGTATCAAGGGGCCTATGGAAGCTTGGACTGAGAAATACGTAAGTCAGCCAAGCTTTTGCCATCCAGCAGATGATTGCTAACCGCACTAGATCTCACCATTGATCATCGAAGACTCTCTCCGGGGTGTCTCTGACTGGGTGTCGACTCAAGACCCCAACGAAGAACGGGCATTGGCGGTAAAGATCTCTCCTAAGACGGCAGAGATTATCGCAAGTATCGAAGTTGACGAGGAATCGCCACCGGTTGCGCTGTCCATCTCACTTCCCCCGGCCTATCCCCTGCAGCCAGCACTAGTCATGGGACGAAGCCGGGTCCTTGTTGACGAGAGAAGGTGGAAGAATTGGCTGGTCACAATCCAAGGAGTGATCATGTTCGCCAACGGCAATCTGGAGGATGGATTGATGGCATTCCGGCGGAACGTGCAAGGAGCGCTGAAGGGCCAGAGCGAGTGTGCCATCTGTTACTCGGTAATCTCGACCGACATGCAGACGCCGAACAAGCGGTGCGCGACTTGCAAGAACACCTTCCATTCTGTGTGTCTGTTCCGGTGGTTCAAGAGCAGTAACCAGAGCACATGTCCTCTGTGCCGAAACAACTTCGTTTATGTATAGTGCACTCGTGTGCTGGGTTGTGTGTATAAATAGAAAAGCGCATTGAGGTATTTCAGCCAAGGGGCAGCAGCATAAAAGTACCAAAATATCCGTTGTCATAGGCCATATTTTCCATATCTCCCATATCTCGCCATATCTCATCACGCATAGTTAGTTAACTAGTCCGTGCCCTCTTATGTCACCGTTGCGGGGAATTCAAAAGCTCCCCTCACAAAAAGCTTCTGGCAACTCCATAAAGCTCAGCGCACTCCAAGAAGTACCTGATTCTTCGGACATGCCCGCCCCCCAAATTCCTAATCTCAATTCTTTACGTCGAAGAGGTGGTCCAGGTCGATTCCGTTCTCGTGGAGGTGGTGATGACAGTCATGGTCCTCGCGGGGCTCTCTCCAAAGACCGCGTGGTCCAAGGCACAGACAACGACGCCAGCGTATCTCGATTCAGCGCCGTGAGACTGGGGTATCTCGATGATCCCTATGCACAAGCATTGACGCCTCCTGGGTTAGAGACAAGGCGATTACCGATTATCAATAGAGGTATGTATGTGTTGTCTCTGTCGCCGCCGGGTAGGAGTGGGATTGATGAAGGGGTAATTGAGACTGACAGATCAACCATATTCGTATAGGAACGTATGTCCGGACGACTGCAATAGATCGTCTCGTCTCTGGTTTTGTCGAGTCGCATCCGGGCCAGAAGAAGCAGATTGTCTCGTTAGGAGCCGGGACTGATACGCGTGTTTTTCGATTGACAACGACAACATCACCACCACCCGATGTGGTCTATCATGAGATTGATTTCCCGGCGAATACCGCAGCGAAGGTCAAGGCCATTCGCTCATCGGCTGTGCTGCAGAGGGGTCTGGGAAGTAATAATGATGATGTGAGAATCTCGGAAACAGGGGATGCATTGCATTCGCCGGGTTACCATATCCATCCGCTTGACTTACGGGAATTGTCAAGACAAGCACAATTCTCATTTTCTTCAGCCTCCTCGACGGCAGTGACAGAGTCTACACCTTCGTCCAACTCACTCCATCTACTACAAAACGTGGACTCCAATATTCCAACCCTCCTAATATCCGAATGCTGCCTCATCTACCTCTCCCCGCAAGAAGCCGACAATGTCGTGCAATATTTCACCAAAATACTCTTCCCTTCCACGCCCCTAGGTCTGATCATATACGAACCCATCCGTCCCGACGACCCCTTTGGCCGCACAATGGTTGCCAACCTCGCTACGCGCGGTATTCACCTCCAAACGTTGGACAAATATGCCACGCTCGACGCACAGCGGACGCGACTGCGTGATCAGGGATTCGAAACGGGTCAGGCAGCAGCAGATATCGATTTTATTTGGGAGCGATGGGTGAGCGAGGCGGAGAAAGAACGGGTGGCGGGCTTAGAGATGCTGGATGAGATGGAAGAGTGGAGGTTGTTGGCAGGACATTACTGTATTTCTTGGGGTTGGAGGAGTAATGGCCTTGGAGGTGATTGTTGGGGGGATGTTGAGGGACAGGAGTGATTTGCATAGTATAAGGCGCAATTGTATATATTGAAGAGCATGTAGTGAAGGATTCTTGAATATAAGTCCATCTATCCTATGTCTACACCCGATGCCTGCCCAACCTCCTCGATTTCATGAATAACATGCGCATCAAGGCCAACAGGTCCATCGACCTTCTCCCGGGGACCGCCAATCCCAAGCATATGCGCATTTTCATGGGTTGAATCCGTACTGAACTCATATTGCCGGCATTCACAATTCATGTATCCAGTGCCTGCCCGTCAGGATGACTAGAAAACACGCACTTTGTGAACAAATTTTTATAAAGAAGCAGGGCAATCTTATCACTGGCCCTATCATAACCTGTCCAGTCTTCGGTCAGATAATGTAAGAAAGCCCCGTGCGAGACCAGAACAATACGTTCTTCAGGTCGTGGCCAGAGCCAACACCGCAGTGCTGCAGCTCGTTTGCGGAATGTCTTCAGGGTAGGGGCATAGACTCCCGCCTAACATCAGACATGAGTACTAATTTCCATTGATGAGCGGAGTACTCGAAATATGTGTCCATACCTTGGAATTCCAGTCCTCACCAACCGGTCCTATACCCAAATTGTCAACGTGGGAAGCAGGAGGCCCTTGACAGCCAACCCCGGCGCATCGTTTACAACATTCGTTTGATCGACCCCGAGATCGCGAGTTAGATGACTGGTCTCCTGTGCCAATGGTACTAAAAGGAATTGGGTCTGACGTTTTTCCAACACCGGGAAAATGCGTGAGCAGCAGTCTGGATGGCCCGTTTCAAGGGCGATGCAAGCATCAGAGAAATTTCATCATGGCATTAGGAGCCATCGCGCAGATCTTGACATTGCTTCCTGCCATGGTCCGTTAGTAAGGGGTCTCGAATATGATGCGAATCCTGGGAGAATGTGTTAGCCTATGATTCTCTCTCTCTCGAGGTTGAATATACGTTGGCATTGTGTTCACCTTTACAAGTCTCAATTGATTATTTATTGACGTGGAGCCAATGGATAAACTACCCGACGACCAATAAGCCGAAGACCTGGCTCGGGTAAGATACCCTGACCGGAGTCTACAATGCTGAGGGAATTCTTCCGAGACACCCCGCTAACCTCCTGTTCTGTATTCAATCCTAAGTTAGTCTGATTCCGGTCTTGTTCCCACTATTCCGTTGTCATGCGTATGCTTCAAGGCTTATTACTCTTGGTGTGATTTTATGGAAAGCCAGCCAAGTAGGAGGCTATATAGATTGGATATCCGCTATGAGTTCAAGGTTTAGGAGTTTCCGGGTTTAAACAGAGCCAAGGATATCCTATTGCGCCGGCAACTTCGAATCTTGAGAATGGAGTATCAATCCTATACAATTGGTTGCTCAAGTGCCATAATAACAGTAACAGGCTGATCTAATGACAACCGGCTGACACAACCCCAGGTCTTCTCTAGCCTCAAGCGGCTTACTGCGCAGTATATCCACCATCCACAGGAAGGAGGACGCCAGTGAGCCAGTTGGCATCATCACTAGCTAGTACCACGGCTAATCGAGCAATGTCATCCGGCAAGCCAGGGCCCTTGAACGGATGTTTCCGTTCGAGCTCGTCCAATGAGGCCATGAAAGAAGTCGTCTCTTTGAAAATGGCAGTCTGTGTGTCTGTGTGGAAGATCAGAATCATAATACCCAAGTTTGGCGGTAATCTCAGAACCTACATCCAGGGCAAATAGCATTGACATGGATACGATAAGGAGCATAATCCAGCGCGACCTGCTTGGTCAGATTACTGACAGCACCCTTTGTAGCACAGTAAGAGGCTAGCTCGTGATCTTCAATCAGTGCCATGTAAATGGTTTGGAGGGTGCGAGGACCTTACGGGCATAAGCCCCAGCCACGATGCCCAGGATAGAGGACATGTTGATTATCCACCCACGATCACCGGAAGCATGTGGGACCTGTTCTAGCATCTGAGCAGTGGCATATTTGCAGCCTAGAAAGACCGATTTGGCATTGACACGCATGGTTGTATCCCAGTCATCCTCGTCTGTCAAATGGCACAATGCTGGCTTTTGGGATTCTATACTTATGCCGGCATTGTTGACCAGGCTAGCATCATCAGTCAATGTGAAATAAAAATGAGTTGCAACATCAGCCCGTTAAAACAAACTTACATGTCTATTCGGCCAAATTTGTCCACTGCGGTTTTAACTAGACTCTCCACTTGGCCAGCATCCCCAACATCGGTTTGCACAAAAATTGCATGGCCTCCTTCCTGGGTAATAAGGTCATGCGTCGTAATCTCTTCTTCTTCAGGGATCTGAGAGCGTGCTGTGTCAGAGATGTCTGCACAGACTACCTTGGCTCCTTCACGGGCGTATCGCAACGAGATTGCCCTCCCAATACCGGAGGACGCGCCAGTGACAATGGCGATCTTATCCTGGAGACGTAACGAAGTGGAAGACATTGCAGGCATTTGATAACAAAAGAAATCCTTCGTGGTTGAAATATATAGAGCATTCACATCCAGCCTGAAAAATCCCCATATATATATGCTTACTCGAAGATTCCCCGCTCGCCGGGGGAGTAAACACGTATAGGGCAAAGAATCCGAACTGGAGATGATCGGATTAGCTGCCTTTTCCGCCGTCGATTGGCTATAGTCTCGGGTAGACTAGCCGTTATCCGTGAATTCAGGACTATGCCCTAACTGAGAAATATACTACTTGCTGTCGTACCGCCGATCTCAACGTACTTTTGCTATCATTGATACTGACCACTCTGGCAGGTAGCTCGGGATTATCCGAAATTTAGGGGCTGCTGGGGTTCATACCATCTCATCATATCTCTTGAGACAGGTGTGTAAACATAGGACCAGCATGTCAGGGACATCGAAGGCTATGTTGGCGGCTATAAATCATCATGGCGGACGGTATCTGTGTAAAGGCAATGTCGCCAATGATCTTTCCCCTGTCAGTGTCTGTCTATAATGTACGTATTTTTATAATAGCCTACCATTTCTAACCACCGCTTCTAACCACCGCTTCCAGATAACAAGCGTTAGGGCTGTCTTTCTAGTCTCAATTATCATTATTGTATTATTAGCCGCTTAACCAAGCCTCCTTCAATCACAATTATGAATCTATCACTATCTGACAAACAAGACATGTTGAGAACAGGAAAGGATCCTTATAGCCATCATCGTAACACATTTTTCAGAGATGGAAGAGACCTAGAAATTGACGGTTGATGTGCAAAATTGAGTGGAACAATCAGGATCTGAAGCAGTGAAATTGTGTTCATGACTGAAAAACGCTGGAGACCAGGATAAGACAAACGCCATGTATAACACATATCATCTTCTACCTGAAGTATTAATACTTTGACTGCAATATTGCATAGATAATTCACATGTAACATACAGCCAAAGTATGTCTGCTCCCGTCAGCAGCCATACTGCGCAGCTGTTCCCATCCCTCATGACTTTGTCAATTTGCTCCCCTTTTCCGGACGTGTGGAGGACTCTTGCTAGCACAGCGTGGGAGTCGAGGATCACGGGATGTGGCAGCTTTCCAAGTGGGTGAAGCCAACATCACTGCAACTCAGGAGTCACGTTCCTGAATCGCATTTTCAGATGGTGAGTGACACTTCTGGCGGTCTGCCACCACTAACCTTACTATCGAAAACGATTTGTAGGTTGTGATTTTCCAAACAGCTCAGGCTGACCATTTACCTAGCATTAGAATAGTGGTCTTCTTCCTCTATATGTCTATTTCGATGCTATTTGCTATTTCTTTTGTATAGTTAGATCCACAGCGGCCAGACGGTTCAAACTCTATCCCCGGAACTCGATCTTACATCCTTCTCCTAAAGGAGCAGCTTGCGAGGCGCCCACTTCATTATTACGACCAATTCATACTCCGTTGCGAGTCCAAATGCGACTAATTCATATGATCGTTCCCTACTAATGCTAGTATCCATGGTATGGTGGGGAAATGATCCTCGAGTCTTCCCCCTCAATCCATTGGCACCGAGGTATTTCTCGGGATTGCTGAGCAATGCTTTACTACATTTCTTATATAGTTAAGCATAGCTATATAAACAAATAATATCGTCCCAGTTACACTCACATACTATTAAATCAGATTTCACAGAAACCAACCATGTCGCTACTCACCACACCCGTCACCACGCTCCTCAACATCAAGCATCCGGTCCTACTGGCCGGTATGGGACGCACTTCGGGTCCCGAAATAGTAGCAGCTGTTTCGAACGCAGGTGGGCTGGGGTTCATTGGGGGCATCGGGTATACGCCGGAGATGCTGAAAGAGATGATTACGGACGTCAAGGCCAACCTCCGCGATCCTTCCATCCCATTTGGTGTGGATCTTCTACTTCCTCAAGTCGGGGGCTCCGCTCGCAAGACAAATATAGATTACACCAGGGGACAGTTGAATGAGTTGATTGACATTATCATCGAGGGGGGAGTGAGCGTCTTTGTTTCGGCGGTGGGAGTTCCCCCGAAAGAGGTGGTTGATAAGCTTCACGCGGCGGGAATTTTGTACATGGTAATAACTCTCTATGGATATTGAGAAGCGACCACACAGCTGATGAGAAACCATGTAGAATATCGTTGGCCATCCGAAACATGTTCACAAAGCATGCCAGATTGGAGCGGATCTTATTTGCGCCCAGGGCGCTGAAGCAGGAGGCCATACAGGAGAGATCCCGTCCAGGTACAAAGCCGTTAACTAACAACCAACCGTTTGTCATATATCGATCTTTTCACTAATAGACTCTCTTTAGTATCCTGATTCCCGCCTGCGCTGATATTTGCAAGACCTACACGTCCTCGTTCACTGGACAACCACCGCAGCTCATTGCTGCCGGAGGGATCTTCGATGGAAGAAGCATTGCGTCCGCCTTTATGCTGGGGGCCAACGCCGTTTGGGTAGGAACCCGATTTGTGACCGCAAGGGAGTCTCTCGCACCGGAGTCGGCCAAGCAGGAGTAAGTCAAGTGGAATGCTATTCCCAGTGTGAGAGAGTCCAGTGTGCTAACATTCGTCCAGCATCATAAACTCTGGCTTTGACTCGACCATTAAAAGTACCATCTGGACGGGTCGCCCTCTCCGAGCGTTAGCCACGCCGTATGTACGTGACTGGGAAGAGAACCGGGCAGTCGAGATCTCCGAATTGCAGAAAAAGGGCATTGTTGTCTTGGAACATGAGCTGGACAGATTGGCCCGAGAGAATAAGTTGACAGAGGAGATCGAGGACCAATCTGCATTGAGGTAAGTCCTTCTATCTTTCGCAGGCGTTTCGATTGTATGCATGGCTAATGAATGCGGACAGGCCAATGGGATACGCCTCCGCGATGGTGAACAAGGCAAATCAGTCGGCGGGGGAGATTGTGCTGGAGATGGTGCTGGAGGCATACAGTCTCTTAAAGGGAACAGATCGATTTTCGAATTCCCCGGCCAAACTGTAAAGTCATCGGCTACATGTTTCTTTTGTTAGGTTTATTACAATATTTGAAGTTTGCTAGGCTTACACAGAGAGACTAGAGTGTAAAAAAGAAATATCTACTTGTAACCCTTTAGCATAACCCTATGTCCTAGTCAGGTTAATCCTATTAGTAGGAACTTACTTCGTATACTTATCTCCTTCGTCTAGTATATTGTAATACTTTCTGGGAAGAGATATCATCAAAGTACCCTTGGTGGACCCATTGCTGGCTATGTCAGTCCTGAAAATAGTACCAAACTGGGGAGAGCAGGGAAAGAAAACTTTGAGGCAAAATGTACGCGTAGGCTTTGAAATGGCAAGAAACTAGGGCTGGGAAACAGTCGCCGGGACAGCCAGTCGTGCGGACCCATTTCAGACTTCGGAGATTGCAGGAGATCCGGAGTATTCCCTTAACAAACAATGGGTCCTTATCAACTATTCCTACATATACTACCTAAGAAGAAAAAGAGTCTCATAAGCTTCGGTTTCGGGGATGTTTCACCGAAACGAGGCGCTATTCGCTAGATTATCATATTTGGCTTAATAGCCCGTGTCCAAGTACTGCTATATCTAACTTCGTCTGGTTTCATTTCTAACCATTGGTAGTCACCTTTGTTCATGTCCAAGATCCGGGCAAGGATGAGATTATGGAAGATACCCCGTCCCTGCTCCCACCACTGGTCGATGCTGCTTCACCCCAGTCATGTCATGCTTGTAGACCCATGGGGCAGATTAAGAATACTCCATATATATTAATATCCATCGGCTGTGGGCAACTTTATTGACGATTCGACTGCCGCTTCTGATTGCCTACTGACCCCGGTGCCCTTCGGGCATGCTTTAGTACTTTAATCAAGGACTAAGTCAAGGGTACTCTAAGGGCTATGAAAGGCCATATATACGTATAAACTGACACGAGACAGGATGGATTTATTTGGCATGAATAGTTGCTTCTCCGGCCAGGTGTCGCTGTTCATGTTAGTATCTGCGGCATGTGCACTCTGCAAACGAATATCCCAGGAGTTAGAGCTCCTCGGGAATAACAAACTTGGACATCAGCCCTCAGGCTAGGCTCGTCAGGCGATATTGAACTGGGATAAGATCACTTCGTACTACTAAACTATCTAGTTTTATTGAAATATAGAACAGCATGTGCTCAATCATGACGAGAAACCTATAGAATCAGTCTGTCAATGCTACTTGAATCTATTTGGGTCCTGTTTGTCGCGGGTCAGTGTTTAGCAGTCCGCATAAGAGACGGGTTGTGCTTGACTTGCTTGTTGGTGTGGATAGGGATTTTGGAATGGGCAAGTATTGTATGAATAAATTGCGCGAGGAATGGTGGTACGCTGATTTTCGGAGCAGGTGGGAATGCCTAGTTAGAACTATATCAATTCACCTACTGGCAGGCCAGAAAAACCAATGGCCATTAAATGCCCCTGTATAAATGTCATTACTGCGGTGCTACTGTTGTATACCAAAACAGGGCTACGTCTAGAGATGAAGTCACATGCCGCTGCCATCTCCATCCTCTCCCCGCCTTCTTCGTAGCACCATAACTCCAACACAACCTGCCTCGACTTCACCGGCACTTGATATACATACGGCTGGCAGTTCAAAATGCCTGCATCTGTTCAGACCGTAAGTTGCTTTCTATACGTATTGAGAGACTCTCAAGAGACTCTCGTATGAATGCGAATACTCGACCTCCATTTACCACCCCGCAATCAGTCCCCTTCCTCCACATCCAAAAGATAACAATACCCCATCAGCCCAGATTAAGTACCTAACAAGCAAACTAGAACAAACTGATCTCTTCGCTCCGCCTCCTAATCCCACGCCTGCGCCTGCTCCAAAAGAAAGACACTGCATCCTCGGTTGTCCAACGGCGCGAACTCGCCCAACTGCTCGAAGAGGGCCGCGACGCGTCCGCGCGCATCCGCGTCGAGAATGTCATTTCCACCGATATCGCCGTCGAAGTGATGGAGATGGTCGAGCTGTACTGCGAATTGTTACTGGCGAGAGCGAATGTGCTGGATCAGGTGGCATTTGGGGAGAAGGGGGCTAAGGCGAGGAGTCGGGCGAAGGAGGAGAAGGGGAGGTTTGAGGCGGAGAAGAGGAGAGCCAGCGGTGCTGCTCCTGCTGCTGGTGGTGGAGGTGGTGGAGGTGGTGGGAACGAAAATGGTGGAGGGTCGAAGTCGTTTTTTGGGTTCCCATTTGGTAAAGCATTTGGTGCTGGACAGCAATCCAAATCAACAGCTACAACGACACTCTCCTCCTCCTCACCCAGCCCATCAAAACAAGCAGACGACACATTCGACGAAGCAAACACCTACATCGACCCCGCCCTCGACGAAGCCGCCACAGCCATCTTCTACGCCTGGCCACGCTTCCCGCACGATGTCCGCGAACTGACCATCCTCCGCACCCTCCTAACAGATCGCTTTGGGAAGGATTTCATGGCGCTCGCGCAGGAGAACAAAGTCGAGCATGTGCACGTGCCGGAACGATTGGTGAAGGGCTTGCGCGTACGGCCGCCCACGCAGGAATTGGTGGACAGTTATTTACGGGAGATTGCGAGGGCGTATGGGATTTCGTGGGGAGACGACGCAGAGCAGCAAGACGGAGGAGGGGGTGATTTGGGAAGTGCGCCACCGACATTTGTCGACGACACTACCGGTGGTGAGGGAGGTGATGGGGGTGGTGGTGGTGATAATCTCGAACTTCCATCTACGCCAGGCAAGGAGAAACAACAACCAGAGGATATGACGAGACGCGCCTCCGAAACCAACGAATTAAACAAAACCACTCCTCCCCGCCGTCCGCTCCAACCCGGTAAAAGCCCCGTCAGTGTTGCGCCTCCGGGAGCCAGAACCGATAACCCTAATCCCCGCGTAAAAGTACCGGGGGAAGGTGACCCTGATAGTGCGGCCGAGAGCAAGGAAAATAACGGCGACAATGGCCCGAGGAAGATACCAGAGGTTGATGAGTTGAGTCGACGGTTTGCGGCGCTGAGGCGGTGATTTACTTGCCTTCAGTACATCCATTAGAGTTCTCGACCGTGCTATAATACCCATTGTACTTGTCTAGATTGTTAATCCCATACCAATACTCATACTATGCCATACCAAGATCACCAGACACATTATCATCTATCAATCGTTGAATTGTATTATCTTACATGCTCTATCCTGTGTCTGCTCTTTTCTCGTGTCATGCAAAGAAATGAAAATGAAAGCGAGGGCGGCGGGAAAATAACAAACAAATATATGCCACGTGAGAAGGGAAAGAAGAAAAGAAAAGAAAAGGTATAAATACACAGCAACAGCACAGATGGTATCAAGGCAGAAGAAGGCAGGCAAGCAAGCAAAAAGAAAGGGTGAGTATGTAGTCGGACTCACTCAAGGTATCGAAACCAGCCGGAAATGCGATAGAATGAATGAGGTAAATAGAACACCCGGGTTATGCAGGCGCTTGGTTGAACATGTACAATGTGAAGACGCAAGAATTGAAACAATGTCCAGAAGCCAAAGAGCAATCAATCGATGGCAGGCAGGAGAGGACAGGAAGGGGAAGGGTTATTGCATTTCCTCTTCCTCGCCCGGAAGCAAAATCTCATGGCCGGAACCCTCGTAAACAAAAATGGCCGCGACGCACCCAAACACCGAAACCAGGGCGATCAACCACCAAGCGAAACCGACCATGCCGATCTCAAGGCCGTATCCATACCACGAGCCCGAGAAAATGGGTCCGATGGTGCGGAAGGCGGACGACACGGATTGCCCGATGCCGTGAATCGTGCCCAGGACGGACGGGTGCGGCGAGCAGTTGTTGAGCAGGATAATCGAGGTTGGAAGGGTGAATGTACGCGCTGTTACCTGCAGGAAGAGCACGACGATGATGGAGAACCAGACCCAGACGCCGTTGGCTTGGTCCGGTGGTGGTGTGGAGGACGGAGCGAGGGAGATGTAGGGTGCAAAGGCGTAGGCTAATGGGAAGAGGGAGAGGAAGTACTGGTAGCTCTTGGCCGTGCCTAGACGGCCGTTGATGGTGGGGTATACGGTGAATTGGAGGAGCATGCCAATGACGCCCAGGATGGCGGTTGCAAAACCGACGCTTTGGGGGAGCATCCCGAGACCGCCGGTGAAAATGAAGGGTAGCTTCTGAGACGGGCTGGCGGGATCGTTGAAATCAAAGCGGGGAGTTGAAAGGAAGAGGAGCCAGAGGTTGTTAAAAGCACTGGAACTGTTAGACATGCCTCTTCTTCTTCTCGGGAAAAAGTCAAAACTCACCCCATTTGAAAGTCGAAAAACGCCTGAGCAAACAGCGTACACAGGACATTCTTGGTCCATATTCTCCGAAAAGGCAGGATGCGGGTCGGCCGCGCAGGTTTGGCCTTTTCTTCCATCTCGTAGCTTTCGGTGCGGTCGAGGGGTTGGTTCAATAATGGACCTTCTTCGTCGTAATCGCGGAACGGAATCCTCGAGTACAGCCGGGAGGACGAAGGGACGACGGTCTTGACGCCGCGAGAGAAGAGGCGCAAGGCAAAAGCGCCCGGCCCTGGTTTCCCTTTGCATGCGTCCAGTGTCTACATCATTAGCAAGGGCGTCAAGTCCGCAGGATAGAGCTCTACGTACCTCTTCGAAACTCATGGCGACAAAGCCAGCGCACAAGGCCAGGAGGAAAGCATTGGCCAGCATGGGCAAGGCATAGGGATAGGTCATCAGCCATTGAACCCCATTCTGACCACCGAACGACGAGTTGGGACCGAAAAGCGTAGGATAGATCTGGACGGGATCGGCTAGCATACCACCCATGACTGCATCCAGTTAGCAACAATTGCCAATAGTCCACGTGAGGGAAAAAAAAGGTAGAACTCACCCGGTCCAAATAACGAAGCAATGTTAAATCCAATAGGCAAGATCAAAAACGCCCTGGAATGATATTTCTTCTCCTTAACATTTTCCGCAATGGCAGTCCGAATAATGCCCACGGTCCCGTTGATGGCACCGCCAAAGGAGCGCCAAAACACAGCCTGCGCAAAAGACTTGGCAAAGGCCACGCCCAAACACGACACGGACGTCCCCAGCAGGCCAACCAGCAGCACGAACTTCCGACCGCCCCACTCGGCATCGGCCACACGACCCCAGGGAATGGCAGTAGCAAACTGGGCGGCGGTAAAGGCACCCTGGAGAATACCCGCCTGCGTGGAGACGTCGGAGTCTGAAAGATCCTGATCGAAGGACTTGAGCTGGTAGAACATGTAGGCCTGCAGCGAGGCAATCTGCAGGAAATCAAACACGCGACACAGACCCAGGATAGCAAGCTGTTTCTTGCGCGGCAGCGTCATCCACGTCACGGGGCCGGGACGAGAAGACGAAGACACCGGCGGCGGTGGGGGAGGACCAGACGACCCGGACGGCAGCGCAGACGACGAGTCCGGGTACAGCGGAGACGACGACGCAGACGCAGACGGGTTGACATCCTGGGCGGCGGTGATAGTCTGCGAACGACTGCGAGCATGGTACTCCTTCCAATCCAGGGAGGTGTTCCGCAGAGCCATGGTATCTCTGCTGTTATCTTTTTTCTTATATTCGAAATCGTAGTCGTGGTCGTAGTCGTGGTCGTGGTCGTGGTCGTGGTCGTTTTCTTCGTGGCTCGCCAGCAGTCCTCCACGCTCTCGTTCCGAGACACTGGTGTACGACAGACTCGACTCGCGACGACGACGAGGTTTAAACTGCTGCGGTTGCTGACCCTGATGCGAAGAACTCGTCGACGCAGCAGCAGCGGTCGTAGGAGCGTAACTGGTATTATGATGATTATTATAAGAATCCCCGGAATCCCCGGCTACGGTAGCAGGAGACGGGTTGTAACCAGTGGACCAGGAAGTGTTGCGCGAGTGACGAGCATTCCGATCCCGATCCCGATTGACATGAAGCTGGTTCTCAGTATCAGACGAACCCGA
The DNA here is from genome assembly GCA_003004485.1 of Aspergillaceae sp. MA 6039. Lineage (NCBI taxonomy): Eukaryota > Fungi > Ascomycota > Eurotiomycetes > Eurotiales > Aspergillaceae > Aspergillaceae sp. MA 6039. Next base: position 155,372 of record PQMF01000004.1, on the reverse strand, counting down.
CGAAGGTGAGGATAGACGACGATGTGCCGTGGGATTGGAGTTGAGAGAAGAGGAGGTGATGTTCAGGCCACGGGGGACTCGCGCAGACATCGCCGACGTCACCGGGGAATGCAAGAATATAAATCAGACAAAAGAACGAACGGATGATACAGACGGCGTATCTGATAAACAGCAACGAATAACATAACCCGCAGCAGCAGCAGCGGCAGCAGCAACAGAAAAAGAGTAATGGCGGGTGGAAGAACAGTCAACGACGGCGCTATACCAAGTACAAAATTCGGCCTCCTCGATCGGCGCTGCTGCGCTTGCGACGCCTCTCCACTTACAGTGCGTGCGCTCGGCTGCTATTGCGGTGGTTGTTGCATCCGAGATTGGCTTCGTTGGCTTGATCTTGGCTGTGTCTGTCGGTTGTTAATTCCAATTCACTGTTCGGTTCTGCTACACCTGGCAGTCTCATCCAGAAGGGCGCCGTTTCATTGCCGTGTGGTATTCTATGTATGTATGTATGTATGTATGTATGTATGGTATTGTACCATACCGTATGGTAATATGCCTCCAGCGTGGGGATGTGGGCCAGTGGGGCTTTGTGCTCGTGGCTGGTATTGTACGTCATGTGTTGTCCTATTTATGTATACATGCTCGATTCTATCTATTTATGTCCTCGTGTTAGGGCTCGCGCTCAACGGCAGGTAATCTTCTTCGGTGTATCGCCGTAGATTCCACCATGGCCAAGTTTTTGGCACTTTCGCCATGTCATCGTCTCTCTCGTCCCGGCCGAGTGTCGATGACAGCTTCCGTCCCGGGCGACACACCTGCACGATCAGGGAGATAGAAATAGTCCCGAGAACAACCACTCCGGCTCCGATGGCAAAGTCTGCGAAACCTGCACCTATTAGCTGGGACCCACTGAGAATGAAATGATATTGATACCGTACCGTATACACTGCCCGGCGCAGACTCCTGCGCATACTGACTGCCCGACTGTCCCCAATCAAACAGTTTCTCTGGGTGGTCCGGGTCAATCCACGGCACCGTGCTCACTCCCATCGGCGGGATCGACGGCCGCGTCTCGATATCGCCGGGTCGGCCATAAGTGCCCGCGTTCTCGCAGAACTCGTCCGCGCAGTACGCCTGCAACTCCGGCGACGGCACGAAGGTGTATGTCTTGGCTGACTTGCCGAGGAGTGTCCCCTGGGCATCGACCGCCTCCGCGTGCGTCCAGGGGTAGAAGCTCACATCTGTGTAGGACGTTTCGAACCCCGTCTTGACAGCCTCGTTCAGGAGGACGAACGGGCCCGTGGCGTTCTGCGCGCCGTAGAAGCGCCAGAATTTCACGCGCGTGGCCCCGTTCCAGCTGACATAGAAGGTCGTCGACGAGTACGGCTCGGGGGATTTGGAATACGTCCACAGCGCGGGCACATCGGTCGGGTCCCCGTCCCACTTGAACTTCTGCGCCCGGTAGTTCATGAAGCCCGCGTCTTTGGAGAAGTAGCCCCAAAAGGCCAGGTTGCCGTGGGCGTCGTGCTCCGACACGTACGCGTTGTTACCCCAGCCCATGACAACGTGGTGGTTGGGGAGCACCTGCATGTTGCCCTGGCTGGAGCTGAGCATGCCCTTCCCCGGCGGGAGGTAGTCGCGCGTCTGCGTGGCTGTTTTGGCAACGTGGTCGATGAGGGTGACCATGCCTGACGAGTACTTGTGCGTCTTGTTGTAGCCGTTGTATCCGTTGTTGTACAGCGAGAGCATGGTGTGCGTCGAGTTCTCGAACAGCCAGCGCGCATCGTGCTGCTGCGAGAAACTAAAGTTGATATTCGTGAAGGACGGTTCCTGGCCGTGGAGACGCCAAAGAATCGACCCGTCCTTGCCGGAGATCTTGTACACGGCGCACGTGTGCCGCGACGAGATCAGGTAATCTCCGTCTTTGTTCTTGTCGATCGAGTTGATATGGAAGTAATCCCACGGCGAGTACGGGTCCAACCCCGTGCCCGAGGTATCCGTATAGTCCGGGTACGTATAGCTCAGCGAGGGGTCCACATGGTCCAGCGAGCGCCATTCAAACAGCACCCCTCCGGTCTCGACATCTACCTCCTGGAAGATACTCTCCATCACCCACCCGACGCCCGTCCTGATGTTCCACGGACTCATATCGAACTGCCGCTGCTGGTAGACGGTCATCAGGGCCGATTTACCATCATTGACCAGTTTGAACTCGTGCATGTCGCTCGAGGCCATCCCACCACCGGGCTGCACCGACCGCACAATGCGATATCGGTTGTCCATGATCACGCCATGCCCGCGACAGTACCCTTTCTGCTGGTTTCCCTGGAAAAAACATAGATGGTCTGCTCCTTTGTACCGGCATACGTGCAGTCCGTGGGCGTTTCCGGGGCCGGAGTTGCCCCAGCCGCTCCATACTAGATTCTTTGTGTCTTTATCAGTTGCCGGTCCTTTTTGACTGCTTGGTGGTTCCATACTCCATAGTTATCGTACATATAAGGGCCCGGGTTATACGCCGTTTCATATGGCCCAACGAGGATATACCCCGGACTGAGTTTCCGGGGATCACTAACTTCGAGGGTGAATGTCGGGGCAAAGAGATCAGGTCTCTGCAGGTCGTTAGCCCACTGCCCGGGAGCAATAAGAACAAAAAAGGTAGAAATGTATTACCGATTTAAAAGACTCAACCTGCTCCGACCCAACCTGTTGAGTGCAACAAAAGAACACCAGTAGTGTCAGAAGAGGAGATAACCCCGCGAAAAGATTGAAGGAGATCATGGGCTCTCAATCACATCACCTTCGAGCTCGATGGCGCAAGGAGATCAGTGGGAATGAGTGGAACGATGGAAAGAACGAACGAATAGCTAAAAAGAGACTGAAAGAGAGACTGGACGAATCAAAAATGAGTGAATGAATGAATGAGTGTATTTCGGAGTATAGGAAAACAACAAAAGACAACAATTGAGGAGGAATAAGAACAATCAACCAAGACACCCCTCTCCTGTCTCTCTGACTGCTGCTATCTGGCTGCCGTCCTTCCAACAGAGCACTACTATGCTCAGAGTCTTCTACTGCGCCTCTTGCATGTAGATCCGGAGAGAGGAGGGAAAGAGAGTCGATTAACCAGTAACGATCAGCAATTGAACAATAAATGACAGGGGAAAGACCCAAAGAATATACTCTGTAGAATGCTCACTAGCAAGTCCATGGTAGCTAACTACGTGTGGGCTCTGGAGTAGTGCGTAGAGTAGGGTTATCTGGAGTCTTCCGTACTCTCTACTCCGGAGGAACATCGAAGCATAACTTGTATTCGGCCAAGCCACCATACCAGTTCCAATATCCATAAAGCATAGACATAAAATAACTAGATTCTAGACAACCGTACAGCTGACTGTAGACCAGACTCGGAACACCCATGGGACGGTTCTCGAACCCGAGGCGGGGAACGACCGTGCCTGGTTCAGGAGTGTAACTGTAATACTCAGTACTCCGTACAGACCGTCAACTTATTATAGGTTTGGCCCTCAGCTAGTTACCCAGTAATAATGGTAATCGAAGAATCCACGTAGTTTTGCTTTTTGACTTTGATTATGATTATGTATACCCCCCTGTTGTATCCGTATTCTCCGGATAACCACCGTACTCCGCATTCTACTAGTACTGCGTGGTACTGCGTATACTCCGTATCTCTAGGCTTAGGACTGGAGCAGGATGGATAAGGTTGTGGATATCATACGTAGTGCCCTACGTATGAGAGCCTGCCTACGTAGGCTCAGCTCCTAGCCACAGCAGTTAATTGTCATGATTGGATGGATCTGTTGCCACGGTCAGGTATACTATCTCTGCAATTCGGGACCAGGGGTACGTAGACACCAGGGGAATTGATGCCGTGCAGCATACGTACTACAGAGTATGGAGTACGGCACAAGTGACAGGATTCATGGCGGTGCGGAAGTACCACATCCACGCATTGGTTATCTCCGACCATTCGGATATTAATTAAACCTCCTGCATAAAAACTAAACTCTACTCTACATGCTATCCACGAGTAGCATGAATATTAATCAATCATAGTGGTATGTGTATCAATATGTATTTTGTCCGTATATGTATTTTGTCCATTCAACTCCATGTGTGCCTGTAAGATATTACATAGCCAATATGTAATACCTGATTTTGCCCCGACCTCAAAACAAATATAGAAATATACAGAGAATGCAAATATGCCAAAAGAATTAGAATGACCTCACTGGAAGGTGCCTTATGTACTTTGTATAGAAAAGCCAAGACAAAAAAAGAAAAAAAAGGCAAATAGTAGCCAAAGGAACGACAGCTAGCGGCGCCCGCGCTCACTAGGCAGCAAAAGAATGAAAGCCAAGAATGAGCGGATGCGTGTTCATCGAGCGAATCGCTTAAAGGCCATGGTGGCAGCCAAGCCCGTGGCCAAGATTGTGCCTCCCATGGTGAAGGCCTGCAGAGCAGCGTTCATCATCTGGCGCCTGTTGCGGGTGCGGCAACGCCGGAAGAAATCGGCCATGTCGTTACCACGAGGGAAAGGAGTGTCCGGAACATCTTCACCCAGAAACTCGCACAGCGGACCCCAGCCATCATGAATCTGATACTCCAGTAAACGTTCGGGCGGCACCAGGCTACGGATCTCATCCACATGGTCCTGGTAGACCTGCTTGCCCTTGTTGGGAAAGTCCCCGCGGAAGAAAGTCTGGAAGAACTTGCTCAACATAGGATAGTACATGCTGGCCGCCCAGCTGAAGTTGGAAACAAAGCTGTGTTCCCAATCAGAGACACGCCACCATACAGTCTTCATGACAGAGCTATATTTTCAGTTAACACGCGGGTTTCTTTCTTGAACAATCGACAGAGAATCAGAACATACGCATGCCACGAGTCCACATCCCGGGTCGACAGAATGACCTTGGCGTTGGGGTAAGCTTCAATGAGCTCCTTAGCAAAGGCACATGCGGGCCAGTCGCAGACGGCCTATTGATACCAATTAGCCTTCTGTTCTTTAAGGCCTACAGAACAACATATAGAAAACCTACCTGGCAGTCACCCAACAGCTGATCCCACTCCTTGCGACCAAATTCGCCCACGCCGTCGTACTTGGCGAGCAGTGCATCATGCCACATCAAACAGTCTGGAGGGTTCTCAACGCTGGCGGACATCATGTGGTAGCACTTGAGATAGCCCAATCGTTCCAGAGCGATACGCAAAGATGCAGTTCCCGTTCGTCCCACGCCGAGAGCCAGGACCTTCATGGGCACGGTGCGCTGGCACTTCCGGCGGTCGATGCAGGTATCGCCCGTGAAGATATCCGTGAAGGGCTGCGGAAGCAGGTTATCGGCGTATGTGAGAGCCATAGTGGTGTGTTCTTCTGATTAATTTATATTGAGAATATGTCTATAGATTCGATGGTGTGTTCTGTACAATTGATATGCGCGTTGGTGGATGAGAGCGAATGTATGGATAAGGTCGCACCTAGAAAGGGGAAATGAAAATAAAAAACGGATTGATAAAGAGAGAACAACACATGAACACAGCAAATCAGAATAGTGGTGAGAACAAAAGGGAAAAAGATTGTCAAGTCAGGAGGAGGAAGAGGTCGATATATACTCCGTAGAAGCAGACGTTCTGGCTCTCCCTGACAAGAAAACAAGATCGATCAGTTCGAGGACCAGCGGTCCACTTTAGCGCGGTGGGCTAGTGTATATTACCGTATCAACGATGTGGCGAGTGTCAATATTACTAATCGGCTGGCAGTGCTGCTCTGGACAGTCACTTATGCGTGCACTACTCTGCGTATAATACTCAGTTTGTACGTAGTACGGAGTATGAAATATATTCTGGAGTACACCCAATTTCTGGGTCTGTCGGCCAATCAGGTAATGAAATGACGAGTAAAAATAAGTTGTCAAGCCAAATCACCACCCAGATAAACAAACCAGAATAGACAACGTCACGAGCTGACGCATCCGGTAATTGTCAGGGGGAAAAAAAAAATCTGTGGTTGCACGTAGTACTCTATAATGTGCAGAATACTGGTAAGGAGTACTTGTACAGAGTATAGAGTACTGTGCTTGTACTTGTAAAGTGGTTCTTCACGCTCCACCTGCTAATAACTCCTCTCCGTCGCCGTCCGCCAACGCCCTACCGGGCAAGGAGGAAAGTTTGCCAAGACCGGCGGCCGCGTATAACGCCCGAGCCCCACTGCCCGCAGGCGCTGATTGGACGCGGAGGGCGGAGAGCAAACGCGTACAAACCCCAAAGGGGTAAAGCATGAAACTGAACGCTCCATCAGGGCAATAGATAGCAAAACTAGATAATGGAAAACCAAGACATTTCATTCTAGAAAAATACTCGTGCAGGCTAGCAGTACAAGAGTAGGAGTGTTGCGCTTTGCGTTTGTCGAGACTGCTTAACTGCATTTAGTAAACAAGAATGGCAGGCAGATATGTAACTCTGCGCATCATTCATTTTTTTTTCCCTCTTTCCTTGATGTTATATTGTCACGGCTGTCGAACCATGGAACGCCCTCCGTACTGTACCGGATGGAGCACTGCATAACAGAGCATATCGAGTCATTGTTAGCTTCGTCTCTCCGCAGATAAGAAACATTCTGAAGCGCATTGGCTTGGCTTTTGCCACTTCAGCCATGGGGGGACTATCAATTGACCTCGTCTCGAAATTACCGTAGTAGGATGACAATCACCAACCACCAATATCGCCCTGAGCAGAGTACTCCGTACATCGGAGTATATCTCAACTCCACAGAACCATACCGAGGTAGTACAGCATCTGGTGTATCATGAAGATGGGCACGGACGGCCCGTGGTACACACTCAAACGAGTAATGGCAAGGTGGCATCCCCTCCTTCACATAGTAAACTCCGTCTTCCCTTGTCGCTCAATTTTGTTCCACCCACCGCCACCACTCCATACTGCCCAGCGCCGGTGGTTGGTCTTCCGGATACGGAACCCGTCACTGAAATGCCAAGACGCGGGCCCATATAGCGGATTGAAACGTGTGAAAAATTCTGTCGGGAAAGTGTAAAATAACCTTCTTCATGACTATTGCTCGGTCTTCAAGTCGGTCTGGACCGCCAAGAACCCCCTTTTTGCAGGCCAGCTTGGGTCCTTGCGGGGATCACTTTTTGGGAAGGTCTGCGCATGGGTTGCCGCAGGTACAGTGCCCTAAGTGCATACTGTACTTCGTACATGTCTGTATCTGTATGTACTCTGTAAGTCCATGACGGTAATGAATTAATCGTTGTGCTTGGCGCAGAGAAGCTGTTGTCGAGAGTAAATGGATGATAAGGGGTTCGTAGTAAAGAACTGCTCTGTAGACCGGGGTCTGACGGTGGACTGGTGGTTAGTAGCAAGACGTGATATCATCAAAATTGAACAAGAACAATTCTGCTTTCATTTGGCAGAGAAAAGGGAAGAGAAAAAAAGAGACTTCCAAGCGTTGTGGTCAACGGGCGCCGACTGCCTTATATGCCCCGCCAAGCCCGGTCACGACATCCTCTCGCAATTGCTGCCTGAATCACCTCATAGCGATCTTACCACTAGCCTTGTCTGACAAGACAAAAACATCATTTTAAAAAGCACTCCATGTCTCAGGATATTTGAGCTTTAAACGCATGTTGAACCCTGGATTGAGATCTGTGCCGGCAGGTGAATTCGGCTGTTGGTTGAGTATACAGGTGACCTGTAAACTATGTAGTAGTGCAATGTCAAAGTAAAGAGCTATTGTAGTTATGGAATTGCCCCAAGACTATCTAACCCTATTTCTTAGCATCTCAGAAAAGGCATCCCTGCGGGATTCAACGGAGGGAGTCGTCGTCCATTCTTTTGTATCTACTCATCTATCTAATCTACTCTAACACCATGGAATAACCAATCAGTCATTTCTTGCTCAGTTCACGCAGTTACTTTTCTCTCATTATTATTGATCCGTTCTCCGCCTCATAGTCTCCGTATTCTATTGCTACGGCTCTCTTCGTGGCCATATCGACCCGCTGGTTCTGATCCAGTCTCGACGATTCCCCGTTGTCACTATGATCTTAACAGAGTTGATGGTTGGTAGCCACATAATACACACAACCATACCAGACTTGCAACACTGGAAAAAATCCAATTCATGGTATCACATTTCTTGTCCCATATCACAACTAGCCTGTCTTCTATGGTAGCATATACCCAGTACATATTCTTCCAGAAGAACTAATACTGCACATAGTCAACATCCATAGATCTGCACAATGAACAGAAGTGATGATGAAAGGACAGAATCAAGGTTCTCAGTGCTTTGATCCCTTCCATCGTCCGAGTGCACAACAAATGATTCTTGCAGCATTCAATTGTGAGATATCAGCTGGATTTCCACATATGCTCTTCTATGCCTTCTTGCATTTGTACATGCTCCTGTGTACAGTGTACCTTCTAACAGCTCTGCCTGAATCTGTGTCTTGAGGGGCAAGGAATCGGTCAGGTTCATGGAAAGCTTAAAAAGATGCTCATGACACTTTCTTCTCGCCTCTTCATCTCAGAAGAAACTTTTTTTGCCCATTGTTTCGTCAGCGAGCTGGGAAAGACACGAGTGTGGAAGATCAATGGGAATAAGGCAATTGAAAGATGTAATATAGGAAGAGTAAATGACAGGATTAATTGCTGATGAATTGATTGCCTTGAAGGGAGGAAAATACCTGGCTTTATAGCTTTGTTGGAACCCATCTTTGTATTAATTCACAGTGGCCCTGAGTGCATGCTTTGCTTTAGGGTTTGCCACTCAGGATTCAATTAGTCTCCATCAACTGTGTGGTAGGTTGGACAACCTGGGCAATCTTGAGGGCTGTTCATCACACATGGCTGTTGAACTAGCCACACAGAATAAAGGGTGGGTGAGTGACTCAGAGTCACAGGCCATATGACTGCTCACTGAGCACCCTCATTAAAGTGGCGGCGTCCAGAAGAGGAAAGTCATGGTCAAACAGGTACATATAGGCACATACATACTTGATTTTCTCAACAGCTTGAAGGCTTGCCCTTTCTGTTTTGGTGCTCACCCCTTGCTGCTCTTTGCTCACTGAGCTGATCTGAGCACAGGGTGAGCACCCTGAGCAGATCACTGAGCAGGCCCTGAGCAGGCCCTGAGCAGAGGGGTGAGCAGCCTGAGTAGAGGAGCCTCAATAAAACACACTACACTAGTTCCACGGTTATACAAATTTTGTCTGTATGGTAGATATTGTCAACTGTAGCACCATTAGCATTTTCAAGCTATGATAATCTCATGGATTCTCTCTACCTTTGAATTCTGCTTCTGAAGCTACCACCTCTCAAACAAAATTTCTGGTTTGTTGCTGTTTATTACAATGACAATTATGACCTTGACTAGTCCATTAGACTGACATAACCATCAATTCGCATCAACTCGAAGACACGACTCAAGTTTTGCCATTTCAGATCTCTTCCTGGGAAGCAGGCTACGAAGTTTCAAGCCTCAGAAAAATTGAATTGCATTTTGAAGGCATGGACGGAAGGGTTCTGGATGCGAGATAACCTCAGACATAGTCGTTCACCAAGACAAGTGAAGTATAGATTCAATGAAGGAGATATTCAGCAGCAAAAGCCAGTTTGGATTATGAGAGTTCTAGGTAGACAGTCTATAAACTTAAGCAAACAAACTCCATAACGGTCTATACAAATCACATCCGACTGGCAATATCTCTTGCCACATAAATCTGCCCATACAAATCCGTAACACTACAGAACATCTGAATCTTCTCCATCACCCTCGTCTTGCGCTTATCCTCCCCAACCAGTTCCCTCAACTTGCTCAACCCAAACTCCATATTCGCCCGCTCATACTCAGCAACCGTGAACAGTGCCTTCCGTCTCGCCCTGTCCGACTTGGAACTCTTATCCAACCCAGCAGACGCAAACTCAGGAAAGTTCACAGAGTTGAGGTTCTCCTCGTCGCGGTCGCGCGCGATGGATCCGTACATGCGACACATCACCGCGAGATGATGGCCCATGCCTTCGGCAATGTATTTTTCCTCGGGGGTTTGGAAGCATTCGGGCTGGTTGTGTTTGTTCCATGTGGGCTATGAGGAAGGTTCCCAGTTCGTCTTTGACTCGGAGGGCGTCGATTGTGCTGGCTTCTCGGACGCTGGGGTGGTCCATGGACTATTGGATGAAGGAGTCTATCATTCGATAACTCGCACTGTATATCGACTACTTCACAATGGAAACCATCTTCAACAGATATCTCACCAATATGGCCCCGACATTTCCCCGTCGTTATTTACCCCCCCCCTGGAACGACTGCTTCGGAAGCACGCAACGCCAACCTGGTGCTTTTCTACGCTATTCTTAATGTCGCTTCGTCTGGATTTTGCGAGTTAGAAGTTCAACGCCGTTTACGAAAATTGATCGTACAAATATACGTCCACTACATGCTCCGAACAGACCTCTACAATCTCGGACTGCTGCAAGCATTGATTGTCTCCGCAACGTGGTATCGCTCAATCGAGCCGTTGCAGCCTGGTGAGCAGATGGACATTTACCAGTTCAGTCACACAGCAGCCAACATGGCGTTGATTATGGGGCTGGGAGAAAGTCTGAACGCAAAATCATGGGGAGGCCCCAGATAACAACGCAGCATGATGGACCGGTATTTAGTCAATGGCAGGTCACCCCCTTACCCGTCCCCGAACTGGACTACTCCGATTCTTCCTTCCAGCCTGTTTCCTCAGATGATGGGTCTGGGTTCTTCTCCAACTCTCACATCCCGACCTCTTGGAACGGCTCTCTGCCGTCAGAGCACATGGAAGTATTCCCTTTTCGTTTGGGTCGCCGCTGGGCATTGACTTCCCCCTGGCCTCACTCCGACTAGTAACAGCGACCTGTTCAACTATTATTATTTGAATTTGTCACCGCATCCATCTCGTGATTAGAACTGTGAGAACAAGTCTCTAGGGTATAGTGGAAAGCGTGATGAAGCGCAGTGCGAAGGTACAGTAGTATTTGTGGTGAACTAATCACTGGCCTTCTCCAGCGATGACCGCAGTGCGGAGTGAAGCGGATCCAGGGGTCTGGGGGAGTCAACACGTCAGTCTATAAAGGCCTAATCCGGAAGGACTAAAGAGCAGAGGATATAATCGAATTTCAATTGACAAAGGAGCGCACTGCTATATAGACTGTCTAGCCAGTGTCTGCTCAACGAGTGCATGCTAGCCCCGATCCCCCAAGGGAATGGACATCCCTCTCGAAGACTTGTTTCAAAAAGAATTTTATCGCGCCTTTTATTTCCTTGTCGACGGAAATGTCCTCATCTCACCCGAATTTATCGCCAAGAGTGGCAAAGGTGGGGGGGGCCATCGATTTTCTCCTGTCAGATCAGAGGTGGGGCTTCGAGTTCATCAGAAGCGGGAGCAACATCGTGGAGCACATGGGACGATTTCAACTGGGGGGCGCGTACCATAGTCTGATAATGTCAGGTCTGATGAGCCAGTATCTCGTCCTGGACTTCAGATTGTCGATGCCCCAGAAAAGCCGACCGGGTCTGTTCATCCCGTTCTCTATCTTAAGTTGCATTTTGTCTAACGTCATCTCTAGAGTATCGCAGCAATTCATATCACATCGTTTTTTCATCCAAATTCAGAGACGTTAGCATTGTCCATGCAGCAAATCTCGATACAGTCTTTTCCTTCACGTTAAGCGAGAACACAATGCCATTATTATAACTCACTCCATCTTATTTCGCCTTTTGTTCTCCCGTATCCGACGACGTTTCGATGGCTTGTTTCTTTCTTTAATTTATTTCTTTTCTTGTCTGCTCGTTTTTCCTTCTATTTCCTTTTGCTGCCCAGCGCCTCTGTTCACTCTTTCGACGACTATCCGCCCTCGCATCGAACCCATATACACACACGTGCCCGCTCGAAGCCGGCCCTCGAGTTACGTGAAACGATATTGTGAAGCAAGCTAGTTGTTTGCTCAAAGCCAGTTTCCGAAAATCAGAAGAACATGATCTTCGAGGTGACCGCTGAGTATCAGAATGAGGCTGTTGAGATTCGGTGTGGGTTGAAGAATCAGTTATCAGAGCTGTCTATTTCGACCAATTCCGGTAGCAAAGGGCCCTCGTGTTAGTTGAAAAGGTTTTTTTTTCCGATGTGTTGCGCGGAAGGCGAAATTGTATTAGGTCTCTGCTATTATTAGCTACATGGAGAAAGTCCATAATTCATATTCTATACTGCGATGATTCTGTTGCAATTGAGTGCCGAAAGGCGGTTAACATCAGATCTTTAAAAGAGACAGGTCTTAATTTAATTCAAATCAGTTAGCAATCACTTTAGAACTAATTTATATATTCTTACCTGATTTTCATCACTTTCTTCTATAAGGATCTGAAGATCATCATCATCTATTATAGAGACTCTCTCTGTATCCATAATTTTAAGAGTAAAAATTAGTAAAAGTAGTTATAAACTACTTTCACTATTAGAAATTAAAAAAAATATATATGGAAAGAATGGAAAATGTAATTCATGGGTAATGAGACAGTATTTAAAAGATGAGGTGAATTGTTAGTAATGCCAAGACCAATAACAAGGTAGGGTCTATTTTTTAACAATTCACATGACCTGTAACCTGCTGTTGGTATATGGAGTAGATGTGTGCTGCGTATGACTAACCCTGAAGTAGGCAGCAGTGATAGCACTTAGGGCTACAGAGCATTGCTCAGTATAGTTAGATGTTCTGTAGTAGAATACCCGAGGCATCATTTACCAATACAACTAATTAAATATAGCCGTCGTCAGGAACAGATCAATCGACGGCAATGGCACTAGAAGAGAAGAGCCCTAGATATACAATACATGCCCAACAAGACTCCCAAACTCCAATCCGGAGATATAATATCCTCCACGCATACGCCATGAACAGTAGTATCAACAAATGCAGCTGCCACGCTGGAATCATTCCAACTTGTCTAGGTGTTCCAGTCTCGTAAGGACTACCTGTTTGCTGGTTTCTTCGATTTCACCTGCAAGGAAAACCTCGTCCAGAATGGCATAAACCTGAAAGAAAACGGAGAAGCGCATTAGCCATCCACACAACACATAACCCCCTATTCCCTAATGGTACCACAACACAGAGAAAACACACCTTGTAAAAGTTAAACACCAGATCCAGCTCACACACGTTCCCAAAGAACTGATCCAGCACCTCGACGAAGAAATGTATGGCCTCGAGATACGCGAGCTCGTTGTCGTTTGCGTCGACGCACACGCAGAAGAACAGCCCTGCATATCTCCGATACACCACCTTAGTGCTGCGTTTGAACTCGACGAAATTTGACTGGTATTTCTGGTCTCGCGGCGCGACGAGTCGGTGGACCTGTCAACCAGAGACTGGTCAGTTTATCATTTATTCCCTTTCCCTTGGTGGTATCACTCATGCAGGGTCAGGCCAAAACGAACCTCGCCCTTGAGCTTCACTTTCTCCTCATCCTGCCATATGCGAAATCCCATCAGTCGGTTGTCTCCATATCATCACTGCCCGAAGGGCAGGTCGTTTATCCGTCTGCTCCTCTTCCCGATTATCTAGAGACTCACACTGTAAGGCGAATACCACTTCGCCAGTCGCGTTTTACCCCTGCGCAATTCAATCCCCGTTAGCCAGCCATCCCGGAACAACAACTCGGGGTAGGAAAACATCCAGGGGCATCCATCCACGTACTGCCGGTTTTGTACCAAGATAAATGAAAGAACCATTGCCCTAAGATCCGTTTCCCCAAACTCTCCTTAAAAAATAAAAACCAATGTTGCTCGTACTGGTCGCGCAGCTTGATCTGGATCAACCGGGGGGTTCTCCGCGGTGCCCGTGGAGCTCATCGGTCTGGACTCGATACTGCCGCTTCTCACCGCTTTTATATCGAAGTTCTAATATACGGAGTATGGGCTCTCTGCGAAGAAGGCTTTGGATGGCTGGACCGAGACTCTTCGTAATTGGGTTTGGAATGCTAAGTACTCTAATTTACCATACACCAGTCATATATTATGTCAGTTCGTTCCGAATAGATCAAGGTGGCCTGAGTAAGAGCTTCTCTAGTGTGGCGGACGTAAACGGAGTAGATAACGCTAGTATAGATTTCAAGAAAAGAAAAGGGCCAAGATATACTAGATCTTCTCTCGACAAAATCCGAGCAGCAAGAGGCCTTTTTAATTAGTAGCATTGCTATTCCTCTTGAAAAGTCTCGTCAGCTTCCCAGAAAAGCGCGTCTGTCCAGTTGTTAGTCAATCTCAGCCAGTTACCGAGTAGAGCCAAAGCATAAAAACGCACCGAAGGTATGTCAGAAGCTCTGGATGACTGCTGCTGGTGTCCCTTGAAGCTGTCATTGGTAGCTTCATGATCCTCATCTTCCTCCATTATATCGTCCTCGTCCATGTCCTCCTCATCCGTTTCAGGGAAATACCGTTCCGGGTCCCCATTGTAGACAATCCACCAACCGATCCTCTCGCCTTGAGCCAAATTATCTCGGAGCTGCTCAAGCGCCGCCGAAGCATCTTCCGACAACCCGGGTTCATTGTTGAGATCTTCCACGTTCCAGCAGGCGTCGGCCCCCGGCGAGGCGGCATTCGGAATCTCGACCACTCTGGCCGCCACATACGCAAAGGGCTGGCTGACTGCGGTCTCGCTCGTGGTGTCTTCAGGATCATACTGCTCGACGAATCGCAGGTCCGGTAGCCGGCCTACGATGTCGCCTTGGGATTTGCTGAGCGAGTCGTATATCAGCTGGGAGGTGAGAGGCTGTTGGAGGTACTCTGCTGTCGCATTTTCCAAATTATGTAGGACAATGTAGACGCGAATCCCTGTGAACCCGCCACGCGGCCATCGGAATCCGTAGAGCAGGTAGACCGGCATGGTCAGTTGCGCGAGGAAAGGCCGCGGAAGAGAGAGAGAGAAAAGCGTAGGGTAGAAAGAGAAGAGACTGCTCGTTCTTGGAATTTAGCTGAAGAAGCGAGGTTGTAGAGGTCCGGGTGGGTTGACGCGAAAGTGCATGTTATCTTTTTTCGTAATTATCCGCAGTCCATGGCGTAGCACCTAGGTGCTGATAGATTGAAGCGTCCAGTTGCGTCTGCTACGGAGTACTCCTACATTGAACGTTTTCATCATGGCGCTCTTGACAGCGCTCAGTCACGTGCCTATACTATAAAAGGAAGAAACCAGCTCGTAAAATTCAGTACTTTTGTTCACTGTCTATTTAATCTCAAGTTTTTGCGCCGTTCGTCATGATGCGCCATACGCCTTTTGCCAGTTCGCGTCAAAGGTTGCTTGATCGACAGCGAATTCGCGAATGTAGTCCCTTTCAAGATCATGCGTCCTCTTCCCCAGCAAGACCAAGCTGTGAAGTGGTCGACCCATATCAACTTCCGCCAGCTCTTCCAAACTCCCTGCGACCAATTTCTGGTCTGGAGCGCCAACACGCGCCGCGCCGACAGCGAGACTGCCCGGACCGAATACCCCTTCTTTCCGCTCTTCTTCGGTTTCCAGCATCTGACTAGCGCATTGCGCGACTGTCATGTACCTCGGGGGCTCGTAGATCATCCGGCCCCTGGCCAGGTTCTCCAGCGACGGTTCCTTGACCTTGATGTCCAAGAGCACAAGCGTATGAAGACCCAACTGGATGTTCTCCTTCACTCGGTCGTAGTAGGACGAGGGCTTCCAGGTTTCGGTGAAGAACACCATACTCACTGTCTGACCGAAGTTATAAAGCTGCAAGCCGGTGCAACCAATGCCGGACATGATCGAGGCGTTCGGAATGACCTTGCTCTCGATGCCGAGTTCGCGGGCCCGGAGAACCAGATCTGTGTGCGTAGTCGCTCTAATCACCCATTAGGTTTCTCTTCCTACCACAATTTGACACGGGAAAAGCTGCATACCCAAACGGATCGCCGACAACCAAGAATGCGACATCAGACTTGTCTGCTCCAGCGAGGATATCATCGCTGCCACTTTCGACTAGTTCTCTATCTGCTTCGATAACAGGGCGGCCGTAGAAAGCTTCCTACTGATGAACAATACGATTTTTAGTCAAAGCTCTCTTCTCTCAAAATATGCGACAGACGAATCAACAAGACAAACCAAAACCGGGTACACATACTAGCTTCTCTTTGTTCACGAGTAAAATACTGGTGTAAGCTTCGAGATAGACCCTTTCGGCCTTCTTGACCACCTCCAATCCTCTGACAGTAATGTCAGTCTCATCGGCCAAGCCGAGTCCCACAAGATACAGCATTATGGCCTTTGAGCGCAATCTGTCTAGTGATTCTGAAGAGTTGTGTCCAGAGAGATACCTTTTTCTTAACCCCACGCCAAATGCGGCGGGCGGTCGGGGGCCGGAGAAACCAGTTCCGGGTCTGTTATCGCGGCCTTCGTCCCCTTCGACAACATCAACCTATACTTCGTTTCGTCCAGTCGCAGGGTACGAACCCTCGTTTGCCGATCATACAGATTGCAATTGGGGCTATCTTGGGTCGGCTGTCCGGTATAGACGTTGCTCTTGATTCCAAGGCTGTCGAAATGTCGTCAGATCGAACACCCAAGTACCGGCAGGAGATTCAGCAGGTAAGCCGTGGCCCAATATTTCCTTTCGCCGTTATTTTTGGATGCACGCAGGGATATCCGGCTTGCTTTTTGTATTCTCTTCTCTGTCTCGGCTGGTTTGGGCTTTCCTGGTCCCTATTTCAAGCCAATATTCATCCCAATGTGAGGTTGATTGGATACACGCGCCTCTTATTATATGGGCTATGTTTCCTGAAGTCGTCTATGGCTATTACTTGCCTCAGACGAGCCCCGTTCCGGAAATACAGGACCGCCTGTGTTCGGAGTCGAAAGGTCCCGGGGCCAAGTCTTTGTATATGAGGTCCTTCTAGCTCTCCAATGGCGCCGATGGGCTTGATACATCTAGGTCACTGTCTGTCTAATATAAGGCAGCGCAGGCCCTACTCCAAAAAGACCAGTGTCAAGAACCCTGATGTTGAATGGGTCGGATTTTCTTGCCGGACTGTGCTAATTCTTCGTTTACTTAGATGATGTTCGTTTCTGGAGAAACTGCCGAGCCGTCAGTTGAAACAACCACATTAATTGAAGAAATTGTGCGCCAACAAGTGATTGAAATTGTACCAATCCCCTGTCCTGTCAACATAAATAGTAGGGCTATCTCTAACAAAGCCGCAGCTTATCCGAAGCACTGCATTAGCCACCCGCCGCGGTGTTCGTTCCATTTCAACAGATGACCTGATTTTTCTAATTCGCCATGACAAAGCGAAGGTCTCACGTCTAAGAACATTCCTGTCGTGGAAAGATGTGCGGAAGAATGTCAAAGATTCCGACGACAAAGGCGGTGCCGATGCAGCCGACTTTGCAGGTGCTGATGACCCTCTTGCCGGCGGTGTTGTTGCCGGCCCACAAGATGTGGCCTCGAAACCAAAAAACAAGAGGGCCAAAGTAGGTCTTGTATGGGACGTCAACAGCTTTTACTCAATGCAAATCCCGGAGAGAGACGATGAGGAAGATGAGGAGGAGGAAGAGCAGAATTATGCTACGCTCCAGCGTCTTGCAGCTGCAGATGAGAGAACTAAGCACATGACCAAAGAGGAATATGTGTTCTGGTCCGAATGTCGCCAAGCATCGTTCACTTATCGCAAGAGTAAACGTTTTCGCGAATGGGCTGGGTTTGGGATTGTGACTGAATCTAAGCCCAATGACGACATCGTCGATATCCTCGGTTTCCTTACCTTTGAGATCGTCCAGACCTTAACCGAAGAAGCGTTGAAGGTCAAGGAACGGGAAGACCATGAGAAAAACCGACGCGGAGGAGCTGAGAATGGCACAGGCGAGAATCAAAAGAAGCGCAAGCGGGAGACCGGCTTGTTCGATCCTCCTGAAGAAGGACGTACTCCCGTCGAACCGAGACATATCCGCGAGGCATACCGGAAACTCCAGGCGACTCCAAATAGACAGGTTGCAATGCTGCTTCATGAAGGACGTATCCCGCCGCGCTTCCCTCTGAGATTGGTGAGTCTGTCGTCTACCTATATATTTATCGGGTTATACTGACAGGATCATAAGATCTGATTTTGATGATAACTCTCGAAGCACCCGGGTTTCGACCTCTCCCTTTGGACCATTGATTATAATTACATTATTACGGAGTTTGGAATGATTGAAGCTACTAGATACCCAGGGAACAGTTGGATGTCTACTATAAGTTGGTTAATTATTGGCAGGATTCTTGTTTTCTTTCCACTTTGGATCTGTACTTATATATGACCACACATAATCTGGATTAGTGACTTGAATTGTCTACTATTTACTATTATTACAAAAAGTATGGACCAGGCATGAGCTTCATGAGGTCATGTCCTTATGCATGAGTTCATTTGTGCGTCCGGCGCCCTGAGAACGATCCAAGTCAGCATCAAATGACCTTTCCAAACTTCGGATAAAGAAAGCGAAAAGTGAGCACTTACATTCAGCCAGTTCGCTCTGGCTCAATTCCCGAATGCTGTTGATCGAAGGAACATCACCGCTAGCAGCACCCTTGACGGTGTCATATGCTCTTCCCAGAAGGCCTTTCCGCGGAAGCACATAGGTCGCCAACTTGGCCTCAAGTTTGATGACACCAATGCGAGGGTCCTTAGGGCCGCCATCATGTATGCCGTCACCCAGGTCACCTAGCCAGGCCTTCAAGGCTGGGGTGTAGTGCTCCTCGACGACTTTCGGGTCGGCGATGATAGAGGCCGTGCCGGAGAGGGATGCCCAGGCACCGCTAACGGGATCCAGGAAGGACATGTTGGTTTCTTTGGGGTGGACGGTGAGATCCATGGTCTTGCCGGATAAGAGGTTGGTGTGGAAGATGAGGTCGATGCCGCCGTTGTCCTATTTCCAGGGCTCAGTTAGCCTTTTGATATCAATGGGGAGTTGTTCTGGGGGGCATACCTGTCCAGCCAACGCCATACATCGCGAAGCCAGAAGATCCGAATCCGAAGACAGCTTAGTCGTCAGCATGCCATATTTGATTTCCGAGATGAAGTTGACCAGATCCGTAATCTTCTGCTCCAGAGGGAGCTCCTCGTAGTTCTTCGACTTGTAGGGGTCGACGTTCTGGTTGGCGTTGGTGGTGCTGATTGAGTCGGTCATCGTGGCTGTTTTAAGACTTATATTGATAAACAGAATGTACACAATATAGCAATGGTATAATAGTACTGCTCTTTCGACAATCGAGGGCTATCCAGCAATATATATACCCTTATATTCTGTGCATTGGTCCTCTGGCGTAGCGGTGACGTCAAACCCGATACCAACCAGGTTCCCGTCAGAGAAGATGAACACATCGAGAGGGAAAGTAACAGGGGGAATACTACATAATCGCGTTCAGGGAAATATGATGATCACAAGATATTGCGTACAAAGGCTAGATTATCGCCTATTGTCGGCTATTCAGGTCTATACTATCATGGATGAGCAAACAGAGTAGACAGGGTAAAACAGGTGTGAGGGCAGTACTATGACACACGCTCTTACTATCTCTACTCTGTACAAGCCAGGAATTTGCCAATACCGCTGATATTCTGAGTCCGACAAGCATGCGCATGGCAGTGAAAAAGGGCCTATTCCAATAAAATACAACTGTGCCCTGGGTAGTCCATGAGCAATACTTTGGGACAGTACACAAAGGGGATAGCCAGGCTTTATGACACACTGGGCCACCACGTCTTGGGGATTAGCATCGAAGTCGGGAATAGGTGGGTGACAGTGGTCTATCTAGCTGCAAAGGAACCTAATTTGACGACGGTTGTCGATTTAGGGCTTGTCAAGTATGAGAGAAGGAGGACAAGATGCAGCTATGTAACTAGGGTCTAGGGTTGCAGGTGTGTGAGGAAAGAGACAAGATTGAGAGCCTCGAAACAAGGAAAGGTAAGAAAGAAATGTCAACTCGAATTCTGCTTTGAATTTGTTATCCATTCCAGGGTTTAAGTATTGATTATTCTGCTGAATTCATGGCTCCAGTTACTGTATGTAGATAAGAACATGAATAAGGCACCAAGGCACCAGCCCATCCCAAAAAGTTCCAGACCAACTACCGCAACGACACCCAACATCCAACCATCTATGAACGGTGTTTTTAGTCACCACCAAGTCATATCCACGATACATCGCAGCCAATATATCTCATATCCGCCAACCGAGAAGAGAGCAAAGAAAGCCTACAACATGAGCAAACAACCCGCTGCCGCTCCAGCGAGCGACACCTCCTTCCGCAAAACCTGGAACCGAGAAGAATACGCGCAAAAGGCTCAAGAAGACGAAGCCCGCCGCAAAGAAGAAGGCAAAGCGCGCTACGAAGCCAAACTCCTCGGCAAGAAATGGCATGCCCCCGTCGACGCCTCCTCACTGGAAACGACCACCTCGCGCCGCAACCGCCTCGATGTCGCCTCCATGGTCGGCAAGACGACCATCGTGCCCTCGGGCTCGGCAGTGGGCAAGCGTGGTCGCGGTGCGGGTTTCTACTGTTCCGACTGCGATCTTACGTTTAAGGATAATCTACAGCTCGTGGAGCATTTGAATAGTAAGCAGCATTTGATCGCGACGGGGCAGAGCGGGGAGGTCGTGCAGGCTGGCGTGGAGGATGTCAGGGCCAGGTTGAGGCTGTTGGCGCATCAGAAGAGGGTCAGGGAGGACGAGGATAGGAGGGTGTGGCAGTTGGACCTGGGAGAGAGGTTGAAGGAGAGGGAGGAACAGGATGCGAAGGAGCGGGAGGAGAAGAGGAGGAAGAGGAACGAGAAACGCAGGAAGGGCGGCGGTGATGAGACTGGTGTCAAGCAGGAAGACGAGACCTGGGAGGGTCGCTTGGGGATTATTGCATGATAAGTATACGGCGTCTGTTGTTTGGGTTCTTTGTACAGAGCATGTCTGGCTTACGGCGTTCGAAGGAACCAGGGAAGATGGAAATAAAAAGGTTCTGCATTCCTATACCAGAGTCCACTTGGCAAAATTGCTCCTGAAATACGCGCCACTGATTACCACTAAGAGAACAGAAATATAGATGATCCTCACAACGCTCAAAAAACACCTGTTATGCCCCAAACCCTCAGTTAAATCCCGCTTAATCAATGCACTCGATGCTCTCCAAAACACGCATGGCTCGTCCTCCTTCCTTCTCAAAGTGACTGACAAGTCTCTCACACTCCTGTCTCAGTCGCTCCTCTCCATTCTTTGCTTGCCATTGAATCCATTCCTCAACGGTCATTTGCTTTTCCGCGCTGGACAGTTCGCCAATTGGCCTCCCGGAATTCTCCTTTTCGCTACCCGCACCGAAAAGAATAGCCTCGATATCGATTGGTGTCCACGGCTGCGACGACTTCAAGCCGCCAGCATTTACATTCCGCTTCGATGGGGAAGGTGTGTTAGCTGCAAGCGGAGCTCCTACAGAGGGCTGCTTAGATGGTAAGGGCGTATGATCTCGTGTCGCAGAGGCCTTCGTAGACGGGGGTTGATTCTCAGCGTCTGAAGACTGTGGTGACAGAGACGGTGTGCTCTTGGGAGCGGACGGGATAGGTGAGATGGCACCATCGGCCTGTCTGTCAGTGTGCCTCGTGTTGTTGGATTCGTCATGGGCACCAGAGCCCTGCGACTCTGTAAGGCTCTTGGCGAATTGCTGCTCGTGAGGCATGTCGCTGTATCTTTCAATAGTCTTCGGCGGGTGATTCGAAGATCGTCGACGAGAAGATCGATCTTCAACTTGCTCTTCCTCTTTCGCGACCGACGGTTCGAGTGCCTCCTTCTGATCCGGCATATCGATGTCTGCTTCCGCAGGTTCTTCTTCCGGGGCATCCTCGACATCTTCTATGGGGTCTCCTTTGGGCCCCGACACCTTTTCCGGCTGTTTAGACGTCTTCTTCAATTTCTTAGTTTTGTCCGCTGAAGTCTTCTTCGACTTCTTTGTTTTCACTTCATCAATAGGTTCTGCTTCGGACCGTTGCCCTGAATCGTTTGTCGCGATTCCCGCGGACGCAACGGACTCGTGGCGTCCGGGAACAGCAGCCTCAGTGTCCTCGCGTTCTTCTGGTAATGCCTGGGCTCGCGATCCAGTTCCGACAGACTCCACTTCATCTGTTTCAGGAACCTCTTCTGCCCTATCTTCAGGCCTTTCAGCGTGGCCAGTCGGGACATCTGTTGTGTCGACCAGTGCTTTCGTCTCAGTCTTAGATTTCTTGTTGGACTTAGGTTTCTTTGATGCCTGTTTAGTAGACTTCTCCGCAGGCTGCTCCTCATAATCGTGCACATCCTGTTCAAGATCAGCCTCGAGGGCTGCGTCCAGCTCCTCGTCGTCGGGGACGCGTGACTTTGACGGTGCCTTTGTAGATGAGGCACCGGATGCCTTTCGGCCTCTTGTTGAAGAGGCCTTTTTCGTGGTTCGACGGCCCTTCTTAGGCTCTCCTTCTAGGGAAGCAGCCTCATCGTGTGAAGCAATCGAAGTTACATCGTCTATGTCAACAGAATTTTGTCGACTAGCGCTGCCGCGGGTTCTCGTTGCTCTCTTTTTCGGAGCTGGAGCAGGTGCTTCGGTAGCCTCTATATCAGTTCCGTCAAAATCGCCTTGGCCCGCCTGGTCGCTCGTCCTTTTCTTTCCTCTGGTGGCGCGCTTTGGCTTGGGAGGCTCGGGGCTCGCATCTTCTGTGTCGTCCATATCCATTGGTTCACCAGTACCCTCTGTGTCTGCTTTTTTGGATTTCGAGGCCCTTGACCTTGATTTTGCCGACTTCTTGGTATTCTTTGGTTTTGTGCTTGTGTCGGACATGATACTCTGGTCCATCTGGTCGTCGAAGTCGTCTGTTGGTGCTTCCGAAGCCGTGGATAGAGTTGATAGACGAGAAGAAGCTTTAGACGACTTTGGCTTCTTTGAGCGAGAAGATTTTGTCTTCTTGCTTGGGTGCTGTGCAAATACGAAGAACGAACAATCCGAAGATCGTCGATAGTGTTCCTCGCTAAAAGACGTCAGAAAGCGCACAGAGGAAGGAGCGACCAAGTACTCACTAAGGATCGTCTTTGGGTTCCCACCCGTCGAGAGAAAGCTTGCAGTAGGCACAGCTGGCCAGGTCGCTGCTCTCTTCATTGGCGCAAAAATACCACCCGCCTGCGACCATCTACCGCCAACAATACATATCAGCATGAGTCGCAAAATCGTACCAAGAGCAAGGTTGCAATACCTTTTCTGACTGACACACCCAGCCACGCTTCCCGTCATGCGGCCAGAATAAACCAAACGTTGCGGTTCTAGCTTGGACAATCCTGTCGCTTGTCGGGTCTTCGATCTCTGCAGGATTCGAAGTGTGTCGCTGTATGTCCATCATAATCGCCCACCCACAGTTTTGCGAGAGCGTCAAGTGCTCTGTTATCGGGTTATCTTCCTCTTCCCACCCATCAAGGGCACTCTCGCAGAGGAAACATCTCGTATTGTCGGGGTTCGTCTCATGGGGCTCATAGTAGAAGCCCGCATGCGCCAGCTGCGATCAAACCATCCGTCAGCTGGGTTCTGTGCCTTATCATACGAAAAAGCAAGGGCTTACTTCAGCAGGCGATGGGCTGTTATGCGGCCATGTAATTGGTTTTATTGATTTTGCACCCGATCCTCTCCGTTTCCCTGGATTCAATATTGTATCGAAGCTAGCGAGGCGGGCCTCAAACGTCTCCATTCCCTGGCTCATTGTCGCAGTGTGAACCAAAGATTTCTGTCGGGAACAGCGCGTCCCGGTCGTAAAGCAGCGCGATATCTGTTTTATCCACTTTTCGCCAATTTCAGAGAGTTCTGGCGTTGTTGGTGACGGCGTTGCGCTTTGTTTATCCTCGTTGTTTTGGTCTATCACCGACACGCGCCGCGAGCGAAGTCACGTGTGCCTTGTGGCTGGTGAGTATACAGAGTACGTGGCGCAGTGATGAGTAATACAGGCGGTCCAGAACACTCCTCGGGTACGTCAGAACCCGCGATATCATTCAACGGAATTACAGACCATCAGGAGAGTATACTTGTTTATCTCTGCTCGTAAGCGTTCTGGAAGCTATGGTGTGAGATCGTTGTTTTCCAATGCTCCCCGATTTGCTTTGTCCCTGTACGGCCAGCGCTGTGTTTTCCTTCCTTTCCCTTGTGCCGAGTCGCAATGATGCGTGAAGTTACTGTGCGCCTTTCCTCCCCTCTCGTCCACTTCAATGGGGTTTCGCAATAGACGTGCTTTGAGAAGTCTATAAAGTCAGAATACTGATAGGCAATTCTCTCAAGTCACTGCTTTCGACCACAGGTCCTCTACGCTCGGGTTTCCCACCGCTCCCGCGATGTTCTCCATCACCCCGACGCTCCTTTACGACTGGGTCTCGATTGACAGCATTCGCCAGCGGCATCTCGCTTTCTGGCTATAAGGCTTGCTACCATGGATATCAATATCGGGCTTTGAAGTCTGTCAGTCGAGGATATGACCTGCCATCATCCTCAGCATCGCTCTCTACGTCCTCAGGGCTGTCCGAGACCGACTGGGACGCGAATCCAAATATGGATATTTCGGCCTTCTCAGAACTCCCGTCGAAAGATTTCGGAGTGAACCAACATATGGTTATCAACCAAGAGTTCAAGGAAGCATTGCGCCAAATCCTCTGGCAGTTTCGGGCACCGATCCGTTATGCATTCGCATATGGTTCGGGTGTCTTCACCCAATCAGGGAGTGCAGCTGGCTCCGATCAATGTCACCCCTCTGCCCCGTCAGCTATCAAAAACATGCAGCAAGGGAAAGGTAAAATGATCGATTTCATATTCGGTGTCTCGTATTCTCAGCACTGGCACTCGTTGAACTTGTCTCAGCATCGCGATCATTACTCGGGATTGGGTTCCTTAGGGTCTTACGTGGTGTCTCAGGTGCAGGATGCATTCGGCGCCGGTGTCTATTTTAATCCGTATGTCACGGTTAATGGAACATTGATCAAGTATGGAGTTGTGAACCTGGATACGCTGTGCAAAGATCTCAGCAACTGGGATACTATGTATCTCGCGGGTCGATTGCAGAAACCCGTCAAGATTCTCCGCGACCATCCGCAAGTACGGCTAGCGAATCAGATGAACTTGCTCTCTGCCGTCCGAGTGGCTCTGTTATTGCTGCCGGCGGAGTTTAGTGAATTTGAACTGTACAGCACCATCGCTGGGATGAGCTACATGGGAGACATCCGCATGTCATTACCGGCGGAGGATCCGCGGAAGGTGAAGAATATCGTCTCTGGGCAAATGGCTAACTTTAGGAGGCTGTACGCACCGCTAATCGAAAACCTACCCAACGTTGTCTTCAACGATTCCCGATGCACACAAGGCGACTGGATCCATGACCCTGAGGCCAACGTGCGACTAACCCAGGACATGGACCCGATGAAGCGCGGTAACATGGTCAGCCGATTGCCCGCTTCCTTCCGGCAGAAGCTGTATTTCCAGTACCAAGCCCGTTACCAGATTCCTCGAGCGGATTTCGTGAAGATGATGGAGGACAGCAGCAACAAAGAACCGGAATCGTTCCGCCGGAGGCAAGGCGGTCCGTTTGAACGCCGCATCGCAGCGGACACCGGCCTCAGAAGTGAAGTACAGAAGTCGATCATGGAGACCATCCGCTGGCCCAGCGCTGTTCAGAGTGCCAAGGGGCCGTTGACTGCGGGACTTGGCAAATCCTGGCGGTACATGCGCGAGAAGCAACAGAAGTACAAGGGCTCCGACACGTCTGATGAGGATGACCCTCAGCCGCCTAAGAAAGAATCACCAAAGGGAGAGTAGACTTCTTTCACGGGCTGCATTCTTTGGGGTTGAGCTAGATTGAGGCGTTTGTTGTTCTTTTCCGGCGAGCGGAGTGGTGAAACATGTCTTCTAGAAGAATTACTTGGACGGTGTATCAACTTACAAAAGCTATCCATTTAGCAATGCATGTATATATATATTGTTCTGTATGAATAAAACCCTTTCATAGCAACATAGCCGTATAGCTGTTGTAGTTCCCTGTAGTCCTTCTCTTTTCCGGCGCCGCCCCGCCACCCCACCTAGATTCCATCGCAGTCATTCCGCCCGCAACCAGAACGACTCTCTTCAACCTCAATTGTACCCAGAAAAGCTCGTCACAATGCCATTCGACCTATCCAAGTGTGCGCGCAAGAATATCCTGAAGCTAGAACCTTACCGATGCGCAAGAGAGTATGTTTAAATAGCCTTATTTGCAACCCCCTTCCCCGTGAACAACGAAACTAATGAGTCAGTGACTACAAAGACGATGGGACGAACGTTCTGCTCGACGCCAACGAGAACGCCTACGGCCCTGGGCTGGCTCTGAATGCTGAAGGAGCACTGCAGCAGTCCGCTGCCAATGGGGACGCGACTGGCTCGTCGAAGCCTGATATTGACTTCTTGGGGTTGAACCGCTATCCAGACCCGTGAGTACCGGCGCTGCCAACCTGCGATACAAGGGGGCACTAATTGAAATGCGATTGTGAATGAATAGGCACCAGATCGAGTTGAAGAAGCTTTTCTGCGACTTCCGCAACGTCCACGTCCACACCCAGAAGAATATCAATCCTGATAACCTCTTTGTCGGAGTCGGTTCGGACGAAGCCATCGACGTTCTTTTTCGGTGTTTCTGCGTTCCGGGAAAGGACAAGATCCTCACCTGCCCTCCCACGTACGGCATGTACGGTGTCAGTGCGGATGTAAACGATGCTGGGATTGTCAAGGTACCTTTGGACGCGGCCAACAGGTTCCAACTGCAGCCAGACGCGATCAACGAGAAACTTGCGAGCGATGAAACGATCAAGATTGTCTACATCTGCTCCCCCGGGAATCCGACGGCGAGTCTGATCCGGAAAGAAGACATTCAAAAGGTGTTGGAACACCCGACCTGGAACGGTATCGTGGTGGTGGATGAGGCGTATATCGACTTCGCACCCGACGGGTCCAGTCTGGCGGAGTGGGTGGCTGAATGGCCGAATCTGGTGGTCCTTCAGACGCTCAGCAAGGCCTTTGGTCTGGCGGGGATCCGGCTTGGGGTTGCCTTCACCAGCCCGCCGATTGCCCGCTTACTGAACAGCCTCAAGGCACCCTACAACATTTCCAGCCCGACGAGCGCAATCGCGTCAGCCGCGCTGTCTCCGACAAACATGGCCGTCATGCGCAACTACCGGGCCCAGATCGTGGCGCAGCGTGAGCGCCTGGTAACCGAGTTACCTAAGATCCCCGGTGTCGGTCGCTTTCTGGGCGGCCACGAGGCGAACTTCCTCCTCTTTGAGTTGCTGGACAAGCCCGCCAGTGAGGGCGGCAAGGCTAGTAACCCGATTGCCCTGGCGACTTACGAGGCTATGGCGGAGAAGAGAGGGGTTGTGGTGCGATTCCGCGGCAAAGAGCTGGGGTGCGAAGGTTCGTTGCGGGTTACCGTGGGTACAGAGCAGGAGGTCACAAAGTTCTTGTATGAGCTGCGGATGGTGCTAGAGGGGCTATACAACGGTGCTGGGATTCAATCCTTGCGGGAGGAAGTGAACAAGACCGAGGCCAATTAAGCATCTAATCTGTCACGCATGGATATTGTCAAAAATAGAATGGATAAAGCGCATCACTCGATGATCTTGTTGTCTGTATCCCGTCGAGTCACCTGACGTATTAATCCGGGCAATGATGCCCTAAGTCTAAACTATAGATTGCCCGTGTCACTGGGCTATTCTACAGCATTTCTGCGGAAGCCTGAGCAGCCCTATCCGACTGCCAACCCTTCCACCACTACTGGCGAGTCACCCCCGATCCAGGCCCGCATTGTCGAGCCGGCTACACGCATCTGCTCTCCACGGGCATTTGCAATATCATAACGGACCTCCTTTTGGTGACTTGCCCAGTCCCCGTCATCCTGCGATCCCTCCTCGTGCCCTGATCCTTGTGGCGATTACTGCCTTCTGCGTCCCAACCGTGATTCAAAGCGGCGGCTCACAGCCATATCAATCGCTACTAGCCTCATTGGAAATCCTCTCGACAACGACAACGACCATCTACAACGCAGTAGTCATTGCCTCGTTCATGCGGGACATGGGCGCGAAGAGGCCGAAATTCGAAAGAGAACAAGGGTATGCTGATATGAACGCTAGCATGTTCTACAGCTCTAGCAGATGGGCTACGATTACCCGGTTTCAATGGGGAAGTGGCTCGGATCATAGAGGGTGACTTGGGGATCCGTTTGGATCCGGTACTGTGCTCTTCGCCGGTTGGGCGTACAGATACAGCACAGACAACCACGCATACTCAGCAGCGATCCCTCACAGCCGCTACAGGGACGCTGGATCCAGACTGGTTGTTTCAACCACGCCATCGGGCAGGGGAAGAAGCTGGACCGCCGGACGATGACAGCGCCACGGGTATCAGCCCTACTCAGCCGCGCAAGAATTCAGCGACTCCCTTAATGCCCCCTTTGTCTGATTCTCCTCTTCCATTCCATTCCCGTTCTCGTCGTCTTCGTCTCGAAGGCGTTCTGTCCTTGATATCGATGGTCTTCTCGGGTATCTTGGAGTGAAGTAGGCAGCCTCCGCCTCTTTGAAATTGACGATTGACGATTGGAAATGGTGGTGTGTAAATACTATGTCTGCTCTGTATGTATGGATATGGCTCATTCCCTAGAAATGACATTCAAGTTGAGAATTATTATGATCTCTCCTGCTTCCCAAGATCTTAGTTCGACATTTATCCTTCCAACAAACAGCCTAGACTGAATAACCAAGCAACCTGCTTTTTGAGACATACAACAGATGCAATAGGATTCAAAACATGACACATGTAAAATGAAGTAGAAAAAACAGAAATCCCAGCCATGAATGTTTCTGTTTCGCCGGTACGCCGTGCTTCCCATAATAGGTACAGAGAATTTCTCTTTTCTTTCGAGCTCCCAATATCTCCTCTTATCTTCTTGCTGCCAGTTGGCCTGGAGCCTGCGTAAAGTGGCGATGACACGCCATGTTGATAGTGCACTTTTCCCGATTTCCGAAAATCCATAAGAGCAAGATCCCATCAGATAACCCACCGATAGCTAGCGTACCGACCAGCCGTTTCACTCTTCCGGATGATCTTCACGACCTGGCCCCGTCGCAAACCCAAGTATCTCGCCACCGGATCCGAGACCTGGATCCGCGGCAACTGCGACTCCTTCAAGCGGTACCGCTCCAACAATTTCGCCTTCTCCTCGGGACTCAACAGAACATGCTTGGGGACAAGTTCGTGGCGGGTGATGTTGACCAACAGATCTTGCTCCTGGAAATGCTCACAGATGCGGCCGGGAATGCCGCTCAGTAAACGCACGGCCGAGGGCGAGATCGGGGTCTGGGTGATGAAGACGCCGGTGTGGAAGTTGTTCTCGTCGACGAAGTGGTTGAACGCGCGGACCTGCTTTGTGCCTACACCAGATGCGTCCGGGCAGAATTCAACGTAGATGGTCCCGCAGTCGGGTTGGGGTTCGGGGTTGGATTTGCTGGGTAGTGGAGTGTATTTGGCTTGCATTGCTTCTGTGGGACGGGCGCTGATTTTCATCTTGTTGCGACTGTACGCATTGCATTAGAGACAATCTCGACAAGGCAACAAAGGGTGTAAATGAGAAAGTGGGAAGAGTTGCGTACTCAGGATATCCTAGAGGATCCGAATATTTCGCCTTGAATTCGTCGAGAGCAATTTGCACTTCTTCTTCGGTGACTTCGTAACCCTGTTGTTGCTGTTTGTTAGCGACCATTCTCATACCCACTCCCAGAACAAAACCATCTGAATCGCATACCCGATCCTGAAGCATCTCAAAGACTGTTCTCCAGGTGCGCCAAAGTCTGGTCATCTCGCGGTCGGCGTCCGCGGAGCCAGTAGAGAAGTCCTCATCCATAGCTGCAAAAGTCGACGCTGTTTCGAGATATTAAATACTAGCGAAAAAGAAGCGAGAAAATTGTTGCAATACGCAGCTGGCAGGAAAACCCGAATCACTGCGCTGAGCTTCGCTGGCTGCGCTGGGGAGGTTGAATAGCAGAGCGAAGGTTGAGAAAAGGAAGAGGTTCTCGAAAAATCGGCGGCCCAGCGCTAAAAGCGCCAACGGAGTTAAGCGCCGCCAAAAAGCCCAGGAACAGTAATCGTTCCCTCCACACCATCCAAAACACACACAGCTGGCCTTTCCGTCCTCTTCTACCTCTTCCTTTTGATCCAATTGTCAGGGATTCGCCCTTTGGAGGTTGAGTCTAGGTCAATCCGAGCGTTACAGTAGCCGCAACTCTTCATTTTTCGACAGAATGGCTGCCGTCGCTGCCAATCCCGCTCCTACACTGGAGCACAAGATCAAGCCTGCTAAGCCTGATGAGGAGGCTTTCAAGAATGATCTGGCACAGGCTGAAAAGGAGCATTCTGCTGTGCAGGAGAAGTTGGTATGTATTTCTTATGTAGATCATTGAGTCCCTGTCTGTATAGTCACGATCGACGGCTTTTTTTTTTTGGCTAGGCCTTTGTTGGACCGTTTCCTAGGAAGAGGGAATCCTACTTGTCATTCATATAATTGATATTTGTATGTTGATACTGATACTGACTTGTCCCAAGAACCAAATCAAGGCGAAGATCGAAACTGCACGACCCAACAACCAGGACTCTCCTTCGGCCAAGAGACAACAGGAGCTTCAGGCTGAGCTCTCTTCGATTCGTCAGAAGCAGCAGGGATTCAAAACCTCTCGATCGAGCACACAGGAGAAGATCAATGCTCTTGACTCTACCCTCAAGGCCCGTATGGCCGAGCAGAACAACTCTCGCGGCCGCATGTCGTTCAAAAACGTCGAGGATATCGACAAGGAGATCGACCGTCTCGAGAAGCAGGTTGACTCCGGTACAATGCGCTTGGTTGACGAGAAGAAGGCCCTTTCGGACATCTCCACCATGCGCAAGCAGCGCAAGAACTTCGCCGGTTTGGATGAGGCCCAGAAGGTTATCAACGACTTGAAGGCCCAGATTGCGGCTCTCCGGAAGACTCTCGATACTCCTGAATCGAAAGCTCTCAGCGATAGGTACACCGAGATCCAGAAGGAACT
Organism: Aspergillaceae sp. MA 6039; assembly: GCA_003004485.1. Classification (NCBI taxonomy): domain Eukaryota; kingdom Fungi; phylum Ascomycota; class Eurotiomycetes; order Eurotiales; family Aspergillaceae; species Aspergillaceae sp. MA 6039. The sequence continues at coordinate 124,208 of PQMF01000004.1, read as the reverse complement.
GGACGGTATTAAGGCCGAGAAGGACGGTGTGTTCAAGAACCTCAACTCTCTGAAGGCTGAGCGTACCAAGCTCCAGGGCGAGCAGCGGGAGAAGTGGTCCGCCATCAAGGAGATCAAGGACAAGTACTACCAGGGCCGTCGGTCGTACAAGGAGTACGAGGACGAAGCCTGGAAAGTCCGTCGCGAAAAGGCTAAGGCCCAGCGCGATGCCATCGAGCACGAGAAGAAGAGGAAGGTCGCGGACAAGAAGCTGGAGGAAGCCTCGCACCCTGCCTACTCCGACGAAATCTTCGCTGCCCAGGGTCTCATCCGCCACTTCAACCCATCCTACGACTTTGCCGCCTTGGGACTCGACGACAAGAAGGGCCAGTCTGCCGACTACCGTGCGCAGGTCGGCCGTACTGTGGATGACTCCGACATCAAGGGTGTCAAGGTCCTCAAGAAGGAGGAGCGCGGGGATGACTACTTTGTCGGCACTGGCGCTAAGAAGGGCAAGAAAGGCAAGAAAGGCGGCAACGCCAGTGCGGCTTCGAGCACTCCTGCTGAGAAGTTCAACTTGAACATTGGTATCATTGAGGAATTTGCCAAGATTAAGGTCGACCCGCCGATGAACCAGGCCGATGTGCCTGCGGTTGTCGAGAAGCTTGCTGCCAAGATCACTGAGTGGAAAAAGAGCCAGGCTAGCAAGACGGAAGAGGTAAGCCAACACACACACACACACATATATATATATATATATAACATACCTAATGGCACGGATGCTGACTGGTTATTTTAGAACATTATCAAGGCCAAGGAAGAAATCGCCCGATTGGAGAATGAGGCCACCCAGGCCGATGACCGAACTACGGATGCCGCGAAGAAGCCGGCTCAGGAGCACAGCGGTGTCAATGGCAAAGCCTCGGCTGAGTCTGAGCTGAGCCAGGAGAAGGACGCTTCCGCTGACGCTACGGAGGATCTCAAGAAGGCGTCGCTTGAGGACAAGGCATAAAGAAGAAGCTTTTGATATATACTCTACCGCATTTCGCCTGTGCATGGAAGCTCGCTTTCTGGAATTGCAGAACCCTCTTTCTATTCAAAAGTCCAGCATTTGTATTATTTCCTCACAATTTTGGTCTTTTTCCTTTTTGCTTGAGCATCGTCCCCTATGAGAGACTTTCTTTTTCTTTTTTCCTATCTCTCCTATCAATTTTGTCTTATAGATGTCTTGAGCCACAGGTGCTGGCGATATACCCATTTCCTTTCCTCGCCGTCCAGGGTCAATAATGGTTATTTTCCTAATTCTGCATTACTAGTCCAACTGGCTATGATATGCTTAGGAGAGTTCTCCTTAGCTTAGGCTCCCTTGCCACAAGTACTGTGTACTCTGTAGAGCGCATGGTTGGTCTGTGGCTGATGCTCTATGGCGCCAAGATTGCCTAATCCGGAGTCGCCGCATGCTCTTCTAGTCGGCAACATTTTTGGTTCTTTTCCTTCTTCTCTTTCCCCGACTCGTTCGCGTTGTTCTTCTTTGTTTTTTGTGCAAGCCACCCCTTACTGTGCAGTTGTTCTAATCTCTGAAGTTTGTTCTATTCTGTATCTTCAGGGCCAGCCTCTTCTCCCTCTACTCGGCGGTACTTTCGCAAAGTCAAGCCGGAACCGCTCTCTCCTCTCCAACCACCACCGCTCAGCTACTACCACACCACAATATGTCGTACAACAAGCCAGTACGTTCATCCCATATACGTATTATACACTTCTGGAAACCCTAGTTGACCATATCAACCACCAGGACTACCCTCCTCCTTCATACCCGCCTCCCGCCCATGACGCCGGCCCCTACAGCCCTCCTCAGGGCGGCGCTGCCAATGACTACTACGGCCAAGGTGGTGGTGCTGGTGGCGGTGGCGGCTATTATCCTCCTCAGCAGGGCTACGGCTACCCACCGCAGGGCCAGCCCATGTACTATCCGCCGCAAGGATACGCACAGCCTCCACCGCAGCAGCAGGGCTATTTCCAAGGACAGGATCGAGGCGGCGGCGCGGGGGGAGGGATTTGCGCCGGTATTATGGCCGCGTTGGCGTGCTGCTGTTGCTTGGATTTGATCTTTTAGGTGTGTGTGACGGAGTGGATAGTGGGATACTCGGAATACACCGGATGGGACCTGGGTGTCTTCTTTCTGTCTTTGCTTGCTTGTGTTTTGGTCCATCCTATTTTCTTTTATCGGTTTGTTATGATCATGGCGCAAAGGTATTGGGTTCTACGACTCTGCGTTGCTTGACTGATTCTTATACCACAGTCTGGGACTGACATGGTTCTTTTATTTTTATTTTTGTTTTTGTAGCTTTATCTTCATGCAATGACGCTACCCAGTATATCCATACAGTTCTCCAGATCAATCATGAACTAGTCAATCGTCGTTAGATTTTTTATTTTTTATTTTTTTCAAATCAGGGTTGCATTAAGATAGTCATATCGATACGTAGGCCAAACAAGGGTATCCGAAAACAAAGTCATCCTCCATCAGACCCGAACGAGTCAATCAATCAATCCCGAACGGGTCGTCAGGACTCCCATCCCGACGCCCACCACGCCGTCTCGACTTCCTCGTCTTCTTCCTCCTGGGCGGATCCGGCGCAGGAGATCCGGCTCCTCCATAACCTCAACCGTATTCCCACGATCCCGATCATCATCAAACGAACTCCTCGTCACAGCACTCTCGCTACCTCCCCAGAAATTCCGCGCTCCTCCACGCCTCCGCCGTCGCCGACGTCTATCACCCTCCGAACTACTCTCCTCTATCACGTCGACAAAATCCGGCCCTCCTCCACCTGCCTCACTGCCGTATCTATGTTCTTCACGCACTTCGGCCATATCCTCGTGGTCATCTTGCACAACCGCGGTCCGGCGTTGTTGCGGGTATATGAAGGAGAAGTAGACTAGGTAGATGATGAGGATGGTGCCGCCGACGACGGCCAGGACGATTCCGGCTACTGCGCCGGGACTGCTGGTGGGGTGGCCGTAGGCTGTGGCGGGGATGGAGATGGTTTGGTAGCGGCGGGGGTTTTGGTGGGTGGGATTGTTGTTGTTGTTGTTGTTGGATTCAAGGTAGGAGTGGTGCAGGAGGGTGAGAGGTGATGGCGAGATTGGTATAGGAGCCATATTCTCTCTTTCCTGGAGATTTCATCAGTTCGACTGCGACAGGTCAGGAGAAATGGCATGCGGCCTCTCCATACCCTAGTATGTAATGCGGATAACCCTATCTCTCTGTCAGGTGAGGGTTATAAGCAATCCCTCAACGAGTAAACCGCAGCGATAGTAACATAAAATCAACCCCGATCTAAAGGCGACAACCAAAAACTGTGAAGGGGGAAAAAGAAAAGAAGCAAAACAGGGTGAGCGCTGATGAAGCAGTGCGTGGACAATAAATCGGTGGCTGGGGATGATCCTCCGCTGCACAACAGCAACCGGTGACAACACGGGCATGAAACTAAAAAAAGGTATTATGCGTCATGCTATTATTGTTATTTTCATGGTTTCTCGTTTTTCGCCATGTGTTCTGTCATCATTGACTAACTGATTTGCTCACTGGCCGGCTTTCCATTAGGAAGCAGAGCAGCTATACAAACCACCAGTCAAAAACGTCAATACGCCCCCTCGCGTTCTTCATATCCAGGCTGCTCAGAAGCCTCCACCTCCTTCATCCCCGTCTTTATCGGTGTCTCATGTGACAACTCAAAGCTGTCCAACCTGGCCCCTCCCGATTCCAATGCCCAAAGACTCACCGCGATCCAGTTCGTCCCACGATGATTCAATATCCCCTCTGGCACTGGATAGCTCACCTGTGGACCAATATTGCTGACGTATTTTCCATACTGGTAGCCGTTCACATAGAGCTGCACCCGGTACGCCGGAGGTGGTGAGGAGTCCGTAGTGCTGTTGCCAAAGTTGAAGTACAGCGGGATGTCCCATCCGCCGGGGATATCGAGGTCGAACCTGGCACTGTAGAAACCGATTCCAGATTGCGATAAGCCGTCTAGTGGGCTGGCAATCTTCCAGTTCGTGCTGGGCGGATCTGGCTGGTGGAAGCCATGGCGCTCTGCGTATAGGCCGCCTTCGTTGAGAGGGCCGCGGGTCTTGTCATAGTAATCTTCGCCTCCTAGGTTACCGGTCAACTTCCAGGTGATGGCAGAGGCATCTCTTCCTGATAGTTGGTAGTTCAGGATCCCGCGTGGATTTTTCATCTCATCAGAGCCGACAATTGAGTTCTCATCGAGTCCCATGTTGTCGACGACAACCGTGATCACGTAGGTTTGGCCTCGCTGGAGTTGAGGCAGATTGTAGGTTGCGTTGTAATCGGAATCTTGGTTCAAACCAGTCCACGATCCTAGCAGTGTCTGGTTGAGCCACACGGAACTGCCAAACGCTTGTCCGCCCTGGGTTCGAATGAAGAACTTGGTCTCGTTTCCTTGCGCGACGAAGGAGCCCCGGTAGATCAAGTAGCCTACATGGAAGCCGTAATCTGAGGAATAAAGTGATGTTGGCGTGTCTAGCGGACGAAGAGTGTTGTCTGTGGTGGGTTTGTCTGCAACAGGCCAGGCCGAATCGTCATGCGAAGACTGGATCTCAGGAAGGCTGTCAAGATACTTCCACTCCAGGTCCTTCAGACTAGGCAGGTTTACCTCGGGGGCAGCATAGTCGACTTGACTGGTCCAGATTCCGTTCTTGTCCACCTCATACGAAGCCTTCTCGCCATTTATGTAAAATTTCTCGGCAGTTACTGGTGCCCCGATCACTTCAATCGCTGTTGTCGCATTGAAATCTGCGGTTATGCAGAGATCACTGCCGTTTAAGTACGCTGCCCGCACGAGGTAGCCAGCTTTGACAATAATCGACGAAGCAGTATTCCCCTGGGTGCTGTATCCTGGCGAGGTTCCTTGTGTGGGAAGTTCGGGGACCCAATAGTTGTATGCGCTATTTCGATCAACGAGGAAAACCTTTAAGTCGCCAATTTGAAGAATGCGACGGTCGGACGAGACATCCCAAGCAATGATCACGTTGCTGCCAATCTGTTTCGATGTGACATCCAACTCTGCCCCTTCAAGAATTGACGCCTTGGATTCGGATGCAACAGCCAGCTCATGATGCTCTCCAGGTCCACCGTACACGACTAGGACTTTGCCGTTAGCGAACTTTTTCCAGGTGAAAATTTCCGCTGTGGAATACACAACTGTAGTCCCAGAAACGTTATAGTCAACTACATGAATCTTCGAGTCTCGCCCATTCAGAAGTAGGTCTCCACCCAGTTGGGGTATCGTCATATCACCATCACGAGTAGGGAGTTTGAGCTTATACGAAGTTGATGTCTGGCTGCTGTAATTTGAGTGTCTGACCACGTAGTACGAGGTCGAATCGTCTCCTTTCAGGGGAGTCACGGTCAAATCGGCAGTGTTGGCGTAGGTCAATGTCGTCAGGTTACTTGGGGTAGCCAGCAGATATGACGGGGAGACTTTGGCGAAGTTGCCAAGGAGCTTGAGCTCATTGTACTTCTCACGAGTAACGTTGCGTGTTTCAGCCAAGGCAGAGCCGTAGTCATAGGATGTGTATCCGCCAGGATGACCGATATTGCCCCAGTTCGTACCACCGAATATCTGCAGACAATGTCAGGTACGGAAAGACGAAGGGGGGGAGCTTGTACTAGACAATACCATGTATAGGTTGAATATGCCCACCCGGAAGCTAAAGTTGTTCTTATAGAAAACTCTTGTAAACTCATGATTGATCAAGCTGGCGCATGCCGCAAACCCTGGTCCTCCCCAGGGGTCATAAGCTCCAGCTTGGAACTACACATGGTTAGGGTATGCAAATGGGTGGCGACGAAGAAACATTTACTTCGATCAAAGAATACGGGGTCGACGGGCTTTGCTGCTCATGCAACGCCCCGAAACTAGTTGGAAGATCGCCTTGTGGCCATACTGTTGGGTTTGCCTAGTTGAACTCGTTAGAATCCAGGAGAACCCCTTTCTCAGGGAAGCCATACGCAATCGAATCCAAGCCTGAAAAGATAGTCAGCTTTAATATCCACTGACTCACTGAGTGATATGAGACATACGGGTAACTATCATGTCCATAGATATCAACTGCTCCCGTACCCCCTCCTGTTCCGGGGGCATTGGTTCCCTCAGGCGAAGCATCATTGTTGACCATGGGCACAACAATACCAGCATCCCGAGCTTGATCGATCACATATTGCATGTAGTCGGCATCCGGGAACTTCTCCCCACAGCAGGCTTCCGTGTACTCGTTCTCGGGCTGGTAGAGGATTACTGGACCGCCATTGGTAATCTGCGCTTTGGCAATGGTAGCAGCGGTGTGGGAAATATAACTGGTCAAAGTGCATGAGTAAAGCCACATTTGTAGCACTGAGGAGTATCGCATTTCATACTTTCGGGTGGCATCCAAGAACTCTTTATCTGCCGTCCGAAGTGTACCATTAACCCTTTGCAACCACCCCGGGAGCCCACCACCAGTGACTTCGGCATTGATGTAGGGACCGGGGCGAGCAAGAAGATAGATACCTGCCTCCTTGGCTACTCCGAAGAAGGGCTCCAGTGCGAAGATCCCCTCAGCACGATACTGGCCCGGCTTTCCCTCTAACAGGGCCCAGTCCACGTAGAACGATACGCAGTTAAAGCCCAATGCTTTGACCTTTTGAAGAACATCGAGCCATAGGGAACGGACCGGAAGTCTTTCAAGCGTCAGCGTTACTCGAATCTACCAAAAATTAAGTGATCGACACACCTGAATGGATGGAATTCACCACTAAACAGCATGATTCTTTCGCCATTGATGAACAGAGACTTGTCATCCCAAGTCACCTACATCAAAGCAGTCAATACACAGACAATGTACCTGAGACCCAGAGCTCAATCACATACGTATCTTTGCAACAAATCCCGCTGCGCAGGATCCGGATGCTCCGTAAGAGTGAAGCCATTAAACTGGTGCTTGATAGCAGCACCAGTTGCCTGAGCCGCCAGCAAGGCCGCCGTACAGAGAGATATAAACTTCATGGTGTGTGGAATCGACCATCCGTCTACAAATGAAGAGATAGATTTCGGGACTACTGGGACTCAATGGGCACCCTTTGCCTTCAGAGGGTCATATATATAGCCCTCCAGCCATTGGAATTCCCCCACATTATTGAGCATTGTCTCTCCCTGCCCGGCAACATACCACCAGTACTAGTTGAGAGGAAGAGGAGAAGTGGAGACCGGATAATAGACGGATAAAGCAGGAAGAACACGAGGCGTTTAGATCAAAGGTCACACCTGCAGTACTTCCGGATCAGTAGAGAACATGAAGTCAAGAATCCGAAGTATTCCCGGCTTTTATGCACAATAACCCCAGATCAGGTGACGTCCATATGGGGAATCCCGGGTTTCCGTATTGGGAAGTGCATAATGGCTCTGGAGGTAGGGCTTTTGCATATCCTGGATCTCATTTTGAATTGGTATTACTTTGTAGTCCTTACCTCTCCCAGTATGCACATGAATAGCTCGAAGAGAACTCTGATAATAACCATGAAACAACATACTTTTCTTTTCGTGCAAGCATAAGCAAATCTAAACAGTCGTATTAAACCGATCCTCCTCATCCCCAGCCTTAGTCCACGTTTCCCGCTGATCCGTCTGTTCCTGCTGGTCCTGTCCCAGGATAAGGTTTTCCTCCTGGAGCACCTGTTCTTCCGTAGCGGTGGCAGGCGGCACCCCCAACGTCCCTGCGCCCTCTGCTACCGGGTTCGCGGAGACCGGGCTGTCAGCGGCGAGAGCTTGGAGTTTATCAGTCGTGTTGACCAGAGGAGTCACCGCGTTGAAAATTCGAAGGAGCATGGCGCGACGCTCTTCTTTGGGAAGCATCAAGTTGACGGAATGCAGGGAGCGCCAGAGAGGAAGAACCATTCGTTCGCTGGAGAAATGATTAGCTTCTAGGCTTGGGAATAGGTTAAGGGGGAAAAGTGGGAGAGGGAAGGCATACTTGAGACCATCTTCCTTGCCGTTAGGTTCAATATACAAAATACAGCACCCCATCTGGATGTCTCTGACGCGCTCGCCAATTTCGCCTAGCTCCTTCCAGCCGTCTCCATCGACTTTGGGGAACATCTCCACAAGAAGCTTTCGCAGTGTCTCCTTTTGAGTCAAGATCACGCTCCTGGCGGGTCCCAACCACGGCTCAAGAAGTCTCAGTCCATCGGTCTGGATACGCCAACGGCAGATTTCCTGGCGCTGCGCATCTTGCTTCACGAACATCTTGACACCGCAGTGCACAAACTTCATTCCTTGGCCTTCGTTCTGGGTCAGAATGTCCCGCGCCAACGCACTGGAGTAGTATATCGTCCTGGTCGGGACTGCTTGGGCATTCCGCACCAAGAACCTGTCCCGCGGGAACCGGTCCGAGGCTTGGTAGAAGTTGAAGATTGGGTGAAGCTCCTCATGGTTAGGGTCCAGGTATTTGAAAGCTTCTTCAAAAGGTTGGCCCGGTTTTCGCTTTGGCGGTTGGGCCTGCGATTCAGCTGGCACCGCTGGCTGAGCCGTCTCGGTAGCCACGGGTGTCTCAATCTCAGCACCAGCAGCAGGCGGGGGAGAATGGATGGGACGGTCACCAATGGCGATGTTGCTGCCGTCTTCAACCTTGATTCTCTTAGTCGAAAGCTCATTTTCCGAGTCTTCCGGGAACCTCTTATTGGAGGGATCAGGAACAGAAGATTCGAGCGTGGCAGAGTACGGGATCTGGTGGGAAGCCTGCGCAACCGTTTCGTTCTTCTCAGCCTCCACCTGCGCCTGTTGGTCCGGAGCGACCAAGTCGTCCAACGCCTCGATCTTCTGTAAGGGTTGGTCGTTTCCACCACTCTTCCGCCTGAAATCAAGCTCGTCGGTGAGAGCAGCGACAGTTCCCTTGGGAATCACCTTCGAGGAGTCCTCTGGCTTCGCGCGGATCTCGGACAGCTTCTCTAGGACGGTGATAAAGAAGCCGCCAGTATCTTGCAAGTGAGGGTAAATACGGGTGCACCTTTCCAGTGGTAGATCGGCATCCTGTCCTGCAGGAGGGAACATGCCCTCCGCAATCCGGCCAAGACCGATGATGCCTTCTTTCTCTCTCTGCTCCTCGACCTCCTTCCAGTTATTCCATATGCGACCTTCCCGGTCCATTACCTTCCATGACCGTAGACCAGGCGCTCTCTTTAGTCCCGGCAGTTCATTGCTGCAGTCAATGATCTTGACGTTGGCCGAGCCACCACAGCGGTCAATCGCACTAGCGATAACGGCCTCGTTTTCAACAGGATTCATACTACATGTCGAGTACACGACCCGTCCACCGACCTTCAGCATCTGCAGAGCGCGGACAAGGATGCGGGCCTGAATGGCATGCAAGCCCAGAGCGTTAGAGGGGTTCCATTCCTTCCAAATGCTGTAGTTCTTCCGAGCAGTACCATCACCAGAGCAGGGCACATCGGCGAGAATGCGGTCAAACTTTAAGTACCTATTCTTCGGCGGCTTTCCGTCGGCAGATGGCACAGGGGGGAGTTTAATCGAAGGATACATAGTAGCATCGTGGTTCGTGACGATCAAGTTCGGCGAGTTTAGTCGCTTCATCTGATGAATCAACATATGCGCACGTTTGTAATCGCTGTCGTTCGCGATCAGCAGACCAGTGGTCCTTCCGTCGTCATCCAAGCCCTCAGGCCCGATGCCCTGCGGCCCAGCATTTCCACTCTGTACCTCCTTCACGGCCTGTGCCATGGACTCTTCCTCGCCCGCGTGCAACAATTCCATCAATTGCGCGGACTTGCTTCCCGGAGCAGCACATAAATCCAACACCGTCATGCCAGGTCGGACATCGATCAAGAGCGGGGGGATCATGCTGACCACTTCCTGTCGGCTAATATTTCCAACCTCCGTCTCTGCAACGAGGAACTTCTGGAACGAAGCAAAGGGCGCGAACCGTCGAACGACATTCTTAGGTGTGGTCATCGACCAAGCGAGCTGGTCCGGATACCAAGGGAGCGGACGCGGTGGCTCGACGTAGTTATCCTCATACTGAATGGAAGTGATCTTGGGGACGTAAAAGTCCTTGAGCCGTTCCTGCACAGCAAGCGCATGTCTTTTAAAGCCCATGCGACGGCAATTAGCGTCGTTTCCTCGCCAGTACCAATTCAGAACAAGCCGGTTCAACCAGCGCAAAAATCCAACATCGGACCATGACGTACCCTCGTGATCCTGTAAATCGGAAGCTACTGGGCAAATCTCTTCGAAGTGCCTCCCAGAACTCCTCCTTCTCTTCTTCCGGAATAGCTCCTAGTTCATTGTAGAAAGTCTCGAGCTTTTCGTTTTGCTTGGGAACGTCCTGGTAGTTCTGGCGCGGCGCACGCCCACCACCTCTACCGCCGCCTCTGCCAAACTGCAGCGAGGAAGCAGAGTATGTTAGCAGATGCTCCAAACTAAGAAAAAAAATCAAATACGGTAGTTGAGCCAATCCCTACCTTCTTGCCTCCACGCTTGCCCATTGTATAATAATAGTCAAGAATTAACGATATTTCCGCCTGCTCTTCTGAGCATAATTTCGATCTGGAGCTTCAAAAAAACACCCCATGCCGGAACAATTCCCGGGCCGTGTCTACGCTTAGTAATAATATCATACTTATAACTGACTACTCTAGTCAGTTGCTCTGCAGGTTGCTTGGATTCAGATTCAAGGCTACAATTGACTACGAGAGTGTAAGTTGAATAGATGCAAAAGAAAAGAAAAAACACAATTTTGAAGATATCAGTGAACAGTTGTATACTGTACATACAAGACGACGCTGCCTCTGCGATCATCATACCCCTTCTTTCTATCTATTAATCACCAACAGAACAAAAGGAAAAATGAAGACAAGATTGCGGTGGCCATAGAAACATCTGAGACGAAAGAACACTGTGGTTATCATGAGGTGGAAGAGGGCGTTTACAGGCTGTCCCGGCTCATGTCGTTGCGGATTCTCTGGTAGTCCAGGATACCCTCGATACTGCCGACAGCACTCACGGCAACATCCTGATCCCACAGCCTGCGGTTGGCGAACTCCATGACATCCTTCTCGGTGATCTGGCCGATGGTGCGCTCAATGTCTTCGGGAGTGAAACGGCGGCCAGTGGTGATGACTTGGCGACCAATGTCCTCGGCAACAGCGGTGGTGCCGTCGAGCGAGAGGAGGATAGAGGCCTTGAGTTGAGCCTTGGCCCGCTCAACCTCAGCGCCGCTGACGTTGAAGCTAAGACGGCTCCATTCGCGCAGAGCGAAGTGAATCAGGTCATCAAGGCGAGTGAGGTTCTCGGAGACAAGGTAGATACCCCAGAGACTGCAATTCCAAATCAGTCAGCAGTGGATCATTTGATGTGAAATTCTCGCATCGCGTTGGTTAGAAACTCACCCAGTGTCGCTGTAGCTAGTGGAGAAACTCATGAAACTGTTGGCAAGGTGCTGGTGGTTGACAAGGGAGCTGAGCTTGCTGCCAAGGTAAGGGGAGTTACCCATGGCGCGGTCCCAGTTACCAACGATGGCCTGGGCGACAAGTCCAGTGAAGTAGTCATCGTCCTTCCAGCTCACACCCTCAACAGCAAGGGCAATATGGGCGGAGGGGAGGGTGTCATCCCGGAGTCTGACTTCAGAACCGATGAACTCGGGGGTGCGCTTCTGCTCAAGGGAGAGAGCCTGGGCGGCAGAGGTTGGGGGCTTGCTGGGGAGGCTACCGAAGTGCTCCTCGGCCAATCGGACGAGCTGGTCGTGGGGAATACCACCAGCGCCAACCAGGACCATGCGGTCCGCGGTATAGTTGGTCTTGATGTAGTCGGTCAGGTTGTCCCGAGAGATGGTCTGGATGTTCTCCCGGGGACCAAGGATGGTACGACCGAGGGGCTGGCCCTGGAAAGCGGTAGCGTGAAGGTGGTCGAAAACGACCTCCTCCAGCTGCTTGTCAACCTCCTCTTGTTCACGCAGGATCACGTCCCTCTCGCGCTCAATGGCACCGGGCTCCAATTTGGAGTTCTGAAGGATGTCTGCAAGGATATCGACGGACTTGGGAACGTCGTTGTTAAAAGACTTGGCGTAGTAGACGGTGTTTTCCCTCTATAGGCGACGATTAGTCCCGTGGAGTCCATAAATAAAATCTTCCATCACGATTCCGGGTCGTACCGATGTGTAGGCGTTGAGATGAGCGCCCATGTTCTCAATTTCGAGTTCCAACTGGTGCTGAGACCGCTTGTTTGTGCCCTATACCAAGGTCAGTGGCCTGCTCCTCCCATCGGATCTGGTCATGTACGGCACCTTGAAGGCCAAGTGCTCAAGGAAGTGCGCGGTTCCGTTCGACTTATCGGTCTCTGCTCTGCTACCAGCGTCGATCCACACGCCAACGGTCGAAGTCTGAGCCCATGGCGAGTGCTCGGTCGCGATCTAGAAACTCATCAGCAAACCAAGTCACGCTACTGCAATCGACATATAACCATAACCGCATACCGTGAAGCCGTTGGAGAGGGTGGTGGCCTGGGTGCTGGACGGCAGGGAAACCGGCGAAGCAAACCGTCTGACCGGCTGGATGGACTGGAGGGCCTGGCGACTCCGAAGAGCCTGGTTGAGGCCAAAAGCTAGACGACGGGAAGCCATTGTAACCGTATCCTTCTGGTATCAAAGACGGAAGAGAGGAAGAGAGGGGTGCAGAGGAGCAACAACGAGGGTCAAGTCTCGGGCAGGCCTGAGGTGAAGGTCGGAAGTCAAATTGTTCGCCTGCGCCGTCAGCCAATCACATTGCCCGCTTTTGCAAAGCAGCCCCGTCGGTGCGGATCACGTGGCATCCCTCCGAAGACGCCCGCGATGGCCTCATGGATGCTACAATTATAGTGCTGTTTGTTCTACGGGACGGACGGTGCTGGAATGGGCCAGGACGGTGCTCTATATCGAACGGCTAATCTAGCAGCTCAACCGGCATGGTCAGTTACAGCCATCTCAACCCAGTCTTAGCAAGGGAAAGTCTGTACGGAGGTATAGAGATAGTACTATTGAGAGAACGAGCGTCTCAACGTTTACAGGCATAAGTTCCTATACGGAATCAAAGTATATAAGGTGGCCAGGGTTGATGTCATGAACACATATTCCCGAGCGTTCTTCAATATACTCTGTAATCACTTCAGGTCCAGAATGGTCTGCTCATATAAGCGCCAGTAAGTCTTCCGCCAACGACTGATTACTGACCGAAGGACAGGCAAGGAATCATATACGGACACTCGCATATTGCCTAATATTCTCGATCATGGAGATATCTCCCTCAAGCCCCAAACTAAACGCCCGCTCTGTGCTGAAATCTGGAGTCCACGTCTGAACAATTCTGTCGATATCCGCATCGTATCTCTCCTCCACCAAAGCCCTACGTTCCGGGCCCCCGATTTTCTCCAATGCATCCAACATCTCCTGAACGGTAACCTTCAGTCCGGGCAGATTCACTGATCTCGACTCTCTAAACGCCTCCTTGGGGATATCCCGTGCACGCAGTAGATTCTTAACCACCGTGTATGGCGAGCAGATCCACATCTCCGTCTCTCTGCTCACGGGAAGAACGGCCTTATTGCCATTAAACGGTTCGCGGATGATATCGCTTGCGAAACTGCTAGCAGCCTGTGTGGGCTTCCCGGCTCTCACAGTCACAGTTGGCAATCGCACAGCCCGGCCATCCAGAAAACCCCGACGGGAATAGTCATTCAGCAGCGTCTCCACGATCAGTTTCTGCGAGCCATACGACGATGACGGCACGGGAGGGAAGTTGCTCTCGTCGATGATGAAGCCCGGAGGCGCGCGGCCGTATACAGCCAGGGACGAAGTAAAAACCACCTTGGCTCCTGGCATTGTGGCGCGTAGTCTGTCGAGGATATACCGCGTTGCGTCGAGGTTGACGCGGAGTCCTAGTTCGAAGTTTGCCTCGGAGCCGCTGGACATGATTCCGTGAAGGAGGTACACGGTGTCGAAGGGGTTGCTCGGGTTGATTAGCTGATCTACCTCGCTGGAAGCGGTGAGGTCAGCCTGGATACTCTTCGCGCGCGAATCATGTTGGATAGCAGATGCCGGTAGTGCGGGTGCGATCACGTCTGTAAGGGTTACGGTGGCATTGGGAGAGCTCGCCAGAAGAGCAGTGGCCAATTCTTGCCCGACATAACCACCTGCTCCGGTGATGAGTGTTGACATGGTCGACTATAGTATAGAAAATGAGAGAGATGAAATAGTAAGGGTGGGCTTATAGTTCAAGAGACTATATAGCCTACTCTACTCTCGGACTTGCACCCGGGATATCACCCTGCGGAGTCAAGCGGAGGGGCAAGATAAACCTGTCGAGCTCGTATCTGAATGACATCCTGCGCAATATTAGTATTGGGATATGGCATTACTGTTCTTGAAAGGTCACCACGCAGCAATTCCGAGATGTTCTGCAGCTGAGACGGCGAAGGTCCGAGAAGTGATACTCGGATTTTGAAGCTAGTGGCAGATACAACCAGGAGCTGCTGTACATACCGGGATTGGTGCTTATACTAATTCCAGGGTCGTCTTTGACATCTGTTCAACAATAGACTTCATTTTAAATTGAATCGCCATAACCCAATGATACAAACTAGCAACATTTCCAGACGTGTACATTCCTTGGCAACCAGAAAAGAAGTACATCTGCTAAACACCTCAGCGTAGACATTCAGAATAGGTGAAGGGGAAAAAAAAATATAACATTATCACAAGACACTCGACGCCATAGATAAAAAAGACATAAGAAGGAGAAAGAGCATGAAATGATTAGACATGACTACCAAAACCAGAGCAAACATTCAATCACCACTTTTTTTATGCGGAACGCTTGTAGATACCAGACACTATACAGTGGTCACGTTCGAAAGGCTCCAAGGTCAACTGCTCTCGAGGCTTTATCCTCTCCTCTCTCATCTTCTGGACTTCCTTGGCAAACACCACCTCGGGCTTGGCCGTACTGTCGATACAGTTGGCCTTGATACTGACAATGACACCGCCCTCGCTCTTGAGGAACATGTGCGCGTTAAGACCGACAATACGGGCCTGGTCAGGTTGGGCAACGTCTGCAAAGATAGCGTCGACCATGGGGATGAGCATACGGTAGCGGAGCGGGTGACGGGCATCCTCAACGATGGGGATAACGTTGGTACGGTGAGTAGCCATGCCAATCAGGTCACGGCCAGAACGGTGCGAGAACTCGACGGCGTAGACGTTTCCAGTGGGTCCGACGATATCAGCGACATGACTGACAGAGGTTCCGCTAGCAGCACCCAGGTACAGAACCTTAGAGCCGGGGCGCATGTAAATGTCGTCAAGACCACCCAAAACACCAGCAGCAAGCTTGCTACGGAACGGGTTCCACACGCGGTATTCGGTCTTGGTGAGAGCGCCGTCGTCGGCGGGAGTCTCGACAGCAACGCGCTTTTCACCATACACGGCCTCTCCGGGGGTCAGGTTCTTGGTAACGAGCAAATCTTCCTTACCACCGCGGGCAACGAAGATACCAGCGTGACGGTGAGGCTCCTATATGATCAATTGGTTGGTTGTCTGACCCTGCACATTCAAATCCCAAGTTCATCGGCGCAAAAGTACTTACAATAATAACCTTGGCACCACCCCTGGCACCACCTCTAGCACCTCCACGGGGAGCACCACGGCCACCACGGGGAGCACCACGACCACCGCGAGGAGCACCACGGCCGCGAGGAGCACCGCCGCCTTAAAAACGCAAACAGCAATTAGCAACGCCATTCCTCTAAAATCAAGCACCATTGGCCAGGACAAAGAATTGCCATTTAAACAATATGTTCAAAATGACACAACTCGTAAGCCATAATGGCTTTTGGGAAGATGTAATGGTATACAAACCTCGACCACCGCGGCCACCCATGCCACCCATGCCACCACGGGGAGCACCACGACCACCACCACGAGGGGGTCCACCACGTCCTCTAGCACCAAAAGCCATTATGTATTGTAAAAACGGAGTCTATATGACTAGTTTGAAAGGTTCGAATCGCTTTTCGCAACCAAATTGCTTGGTTAAAATTGACAGGCAACGGTCAAGACCGGAGGAGAGCTGCTGCAGAAAATTTCGAAAACGGACTGGAAGAGAAATCTGCTTAAAAGAGGTAAAAACCGTAAGTCGCAGGTGTCAAAGGAACTGAACCGAGCTGTATGCGCAAGATATCACTCCTGCACTAGCTTTCAAGACTGCGGTCGATGCCGTGGCTGCTCGTCGTTGTTGCGGTCGAGAATTTTCAGTTGGCGCCTTTGGATCAGTCGAAAATCATAATGCGCTAGTCTTGAACGGGAATAGCGCGTTTCCTGGCTGGTGTGAGTGTCATGTGACTTGAATGAGCGAGATCACGTGGTAACCGGAAGCCCTGCTCCCATTGGTCTAGGAGAGGAGGCGATTGGAGCTACAAGAGTGAGGAATTGGTTATTGCGGTTACTTATACTATTATGGATAAGTGAAGTTGAATAGTGCGATTATGATGATGGTAGGTCCAGCCATGACAAATCATACGAATCCCGGTACGCTCATCTCGTGTCATATATACAGAAACAACAGGACATTATCCATAAAATTCACCCAACTATGACCTTCCAAAGAAATAATAATTTGCCGCATATTGGACCGTGATATCTGATGGCTCGTTCTCACATGACTTTGGCGCCGCCCCCCCGGCGGTGTTGACACGATAGACGCTCTTGAACTGTCCTACCGTGCCATCAATAGTCGAGAGGTAGAGCCACTCCACAGCTCCGTTATTTCCCTTTTCTGAGTCGGAGGGCGCATCCATTTTTTTCTGCACTTTTGTGAATGCAATACCATCTTGCTTCTCTGACGTGGTGTCCAAATTGAAAACAGGAGTTGATCCTTGGAAGAAGTGGTGGCCCAGCAGATCCATCTTTGCTCGAGACAATGCCGATGAAATATCGCTGCTCTGGGGCATCTTAAGGGCGGTCTTTGGAAGGTCGGCGAATTTGCCTGGATCGTTCGCGGCGATGCAGGTAGCGTCGAAAAGGTTTGCCACTGCCCCTACAGCTTTGGGCTTTGAGTCGGAGGTAGACGATGCGCAAGTGTAGTTCTAGGATATTGTAAGCTTTTCGTTAAATTGCAGATTCAAGGGTTGTGCTTCTTGCTTACTTGCGTGCCACGTCCGATGGCGACATAGAGCGGCTTTTGGCCATCGGGAGAAGGCAGATCAAACCCCGACGATGTCGGTAGTGAGATCTTAGAAGTGTCGCAAGAACTCGCAGAGTTGAGCATCTGTCCGAATTCGTTGCTCACTCTGCTAGCGATGCCTGCTAGATCTCCTGTGGCATCGGCGAGGAACGTTGGCGCAGCGATGGAACTCGCTGCAAGACAGGCCCAGAGGAAAACCGACGAGCGCATGTTGAAATATTGTTTAGTGTATTTCAAATTATCCAAGATGCTTGTAGTGCGCTAGGAGCCAACGAGGATCATGCAAGACTGGAATGGAAGAGTCAAGAAGGAAGGACTTGGCTCACGTAGGGAAGGAAAGGGTATCTTAAGAAAAAGGAGTGGCAAAAAAAAAAAAAAAATGAGGAATAGAACGATATTAGCCCAGCTAGCACATCTAGGAAATGTAAAAACAGAAGAAGGCAAGGAAAGCGATAATCTCTGCAACCCAAAGACGGACCCTCAAGAAACTATATATACCACATCGGAGGATGTCATATAGTCTTCACCTCTTTTTGACTCCCCCACGAGACTGCGCGCCAAAGAATAGAAACATTCAGGCAATTCAGACCCAAAAAGCAAAAGCCACCCACAAACACCAGACAAGAAAGCGGCTGTGGTGGACGAGAATGAGATCCGGAACATCTCACTGGTGATCATCTAAGCGCCTGGGATGGTGATACGCCAAACGAAACACGGGCCCAGCAGGCAGAGGAAGCAGTTCGGTCGAGTCAGCCCTATTCAGCCAGCGACAGGGGCGGCGATCCAATAGGATTGAATATCTGCAGTTTTCCGGCCCCTTCTCCTCTCCAGCCTCTAAATATATCCTGGTCGGCGGCTAATTCGACTTCTAAAGAGGGTTAGTGTGCAGAGCTGCAGAAAGAGCTGGGCTTTGGTCCTATTCGTGGATTGCTTTTCTCGGAGTTCCAATTGGGTGGTGATCCTGCAGGAAATCTGCAGAGTTTAATGAAATGTGAAGTGTGAAGAAAGTGGTTTGTGTTTATTTTTGGTTATTGATTAGCTTAGAGTTCCTCTCGTGCCGGAGCGCCAACTGAGTCAACACAATGGGGTTGTCACACCGCTGAATATATTGTAATGCGTACTGACTAGAAACATCCAGCAGCGCTTGCCCTAAAAAACCCGACACTTCAGAAAGCAATTGCACCGACTTACAGCATCCAAGCCTTCGAATGCTTAGCCTTAGAGATCGTTATAAAAAAACCAGTCAATAATAACGCCCGGGTGGTCTAGTGGTATGATTCTCGCTTAGGGAAATAACCCAAGCATATCTGCGAGAGGTCCCGCGTTCGATCCGCGGCTCGGGCCGTTTATCTTTTCCCATCTTTGTTTTTTTCCCCTTCGTTATTACACCATTCATTCCTCTTCGTAAAAATAGAACGGGCGCCTACTATGTGCTGCAGTACCTACGCAGGTGGCAAACACTTTGTGCACGAGGGCAAATCGAATTATATATATTGTCTCCGATATAATAACTGCTAACCCCAATCGATTTCCATTAAACGCCAATATGCTCGAAACAACAGACTGCCCACGCAAATCGAATCCCACAGTCAACTCCTAGAGGCTTTATAAGAATGAAACACATAATAGCCGCAGGATATAGAAACAAGCGGAGCGAATACGAGCATCATGCACCTTGCTGGAACCCCTCCGGTTGCCAATCATCGCCTCGTAGCTGTCCCCGGGAGGAGCCACTCCCACTACCCCCAGCAGCAGCATTGGCCATCGCGGCTACTTGGCCAAGACTGGCGCTGCCGTGCTTCTCAAGCTCCATGGTACTCATTATGTACAGCACCGTGAAAAGGAGAATGTGAAGGGCGAAGCAGTATCCAGCGAAAAGGTTTCGGCTGGTCCGGTTGGCCAGGATGATGCGGGTGAGAGAAAAAACGATCCGCTCTGGGAGAGTCATACGCTTGTATGCTCGTGCTGACTCTCGGCCCCGAAATGCCGCGAAGGGAGAGATCTGTGCTTCATAGGCAGACTGGTATCGGTCAAGAGATAGCCCCGAGGGCGTATTGGGAGAGAGGTGTACAGAGGTTGTATTCGGCTTGTCGGCATATGAAGACGAGGAAGACGCAGCATGGCCACGGCTGTATGCGGATACGTACCGCGTCTTTTCATATAGATTAAGGTTGTCCTTTTGCAGTGAAGCAACCTCTTGCCTCAGCGATTTCACCATGCTGTACATTTTTGATAGCTCTTCTTCCAGTTCGGCATTTTTCTTCTTGAAGCGGTCTCGTTGAGCTTGAATCATAGGCAAGATGCCAGAACCACCTCCAACAGGCTCCCCAGTGCGCAGAGGTTCCATCGTGTTGGGGGATGCAGCAGCCTGGTCAAAGCCTGAAATAATAGACGACGTTGGTGATGTTCCACCTCTCCGCGAGGAATGAGGATACTTCGAGGTGTAGGTCCCAGCGACGGACATCGCAGAGGTTGGGAAAGCGTTTGCTGCTTCTTGCTGCACCCGCAGAAGGTCATTCTCCAGGGTTGTGGAAAGCTGCTGAGACTTTTCTAATTCTTGTTTTGTGCTAGAAAGGTTATCACGCAGACTTTCAAACTGGCCTTGAATATCGCGATGCGACATTCTCAAGACCGTGAGCTCGTCTGTCAGCTTCTTATTCCTGGCCAACAGAAGTTGCTCCAGGCTGTTGTTATTATTACCGTCTTTTCGCTTTGTTGTCGTACCATCGTATGCGGCTTCTGTGGTGTCATTTTCAGGATCTGCCACAGCATCATCGTCACCAGCGGCAAATTCAATAGACTACCCTAGTGTTAGCAGGAATATTGGAAATACGGACCAGCAATCGCCATACCTTAATCATTTCCAGTTCTCGACGGATGTCTTCGTAGTCGGTCATCTTTTCCAATTTCGAACGTAACTCTTCCTTCTCTGCAACCACTTTCGAGCTCTGCCGTTCCGACTGCGAAAGCTTGCCCTCCCATGTGTGACGTTCGGATTCGCGATTGAACCTGGCAGCATCCAACTTCCGAAGCAAGGAGGAATTCTCCGACTGCAGGCGAAGATAGCCGGGGTCATCCTCAACAGACGCCGCATGCTCCGGCTGCGAATGCGATACGGCTTGGGCGAGTTCGAGGCGCATCTGTTCATTCCGCGCTTCGACCTCTGCCAGTCGCAAGCCAGTCTTCTCTAGGTCGGCAGATACCAGTTCCAGCTCGGCCGCTGTAGCCCCATTTCGTGATCCGTCGCCTCCGTCGCCTTGGCCCAAACGTTGCGATACTTCGTAGCTCGCTTTTACCTCCTTCAATAGACGTTCTTGGTTCTCTACCTTCTCTTCCAAACTCTTTTCTTTCGCATCCCAGTTATTTGTTTTCTCCGTCAATACGGCTGACCATGAAGACTCGACCTCCTTGATCTTGGCTTCCTGGTTCTCTTCCAATTTCCTTCGTGCGGCTCGCTCCTCCTGCAGTCGGCTCTCTGCACTTTCTAATTGAGAGGTCAAGCGGTCCACAGAACCTTGCAGTTGTTCCCTCTCGGAAGTCAGTTTTGGAACCGTCTCCTCTGACAGTACAAGCGAATCAATCGATGCCTCGAGAAGCGGGTAGGGGTCGGGGGCTTCCGATAAGGACGAATATAATTGTAGGAAGGCAGACGATGAGGCTTTGCCTTGATTTGTCAGGAGGTCGATGAAGCTTTGATAGGCTGTGTGAACCCTTTGTCAGTTTCGCAGCATTTCACTCAAGAATGCTACTGACCTTTCAAAAGACCCTTGTGTTCCGCGATCTTAGCCGCGTCATCCAGTTTCTTAAAGTCTTTTGTTCGCTGCGCGAGCTCTTTCCTCTGGACGAGCGAATCGCGTTGGTGGGAGACGATGTCCGAAGCGGTGCCGTCTAGCTTTGCGATGGTGCTGGCTAAATCGATGCCTAGTGGGAGCCCGCGATCTCAGTCGGATGTTCAAGAATTTGACGAAAAGCCTCAGAAGTACTAAAAGTGCTTACCTCTCCAAGCTGCAATGGCACGCTGGAACTTGTGGCCCCCCTCCGGGAGCTTCCCGGTGTTGCTGGCCTTTTCGGCATCATGACCATCCTGGCTATTCGACTCAGGGACGAGACCTTCTGTGATCGCAAACGTGTCCATTTCTGTATTCCTCAATCAACCGATATTTATCCAGCCTCCCCATGCAAATAAAGAGCCAGCAGATATTCAAAAACCGTTGAACAATAACAAGAAGGAAGACACCCTGGCCGTGAGTGTGGTTTATCGCAATGCGGAGGACACGCGGAGCGGTCCGATGATGTTCCGACCGCGTAAGCTGTTGTCCCTAATAGGAAATTCGTAGATCCAAAACTGTCGGAGAATAAGAGCACAGGATGTCAAGGAGCAAATGATGCAAATGCTTCGGACAGTGGACCGTGTCTACAAGTATATGGCCACTTCATATCCTAGCAGCAGGAGTAGAGGGCCCGTGGAGACCTCGCGGATGCCTACCTGCACAGAGCGTCGATCTACGAAGCCATGCCCATGTCGACAGCTTTACAATGGAGTAATGGCACGTCAACGCAGCCCCAGGATATCCGAAATAACAAAGCAAATACTAGAGCGGTCCAAACGTGAAGAGAAATTCGTTGGATGCGAACGTTGATATCAATGCACTGAAGTCACATGGTTGAATGCTGACTCAGCTAACCAACCGGGTCGTGACATCCAGTTGGAGGGACGAACAGCCTCCCCCAGTTTACCATTCTCCTTTTACGTGTCGCCTTTTCTTTTTAGATCTTGGGACATCATACAGAAGGGCTGGGCGGCCAGTACTGGGCTCATGATGAGGCCAGAAGATGATGGCATCAGTCCTCGCAAGAGGAGGAGAATCAGCTCTCAAGCAACTCCGTACATTCTCCGACAGCTGCTCGACGAACTGCCGCTAGCCGTTGAAGGCCCTGGCGCAGACATTTATATCACCTGTGTGGAATACTGGAGTAAAGACCTGACCCGTTTTGCTTCTTATGTGGTGTTATATCAGCGCGGTTAATTGCTATTCGAACAGATGACAACCTGTATATCGGCACCTCCGCTTCGGAGGTCTTGCATTTCGTCTGCTTGCCCCCGGATCCCTCTGATAAATCCAGTGATTCGTCCTTTATCCTCGCGTCACGATTGCCGATATTCTTTTCCCAGAACTCCGCTGCTTCTACAAGCCAACAAGGTGTCCAACAGATTGTTCTGCTTCCGACGGTCAATAAAGCCTGTATACTCTGCAATGGTACCCTTACATTCTACTTGCTACCGGAGCTTAGCCCAGCATTTGGCAATACAAAAGTTAGCAATTGTCGCTGGATCGGTGGTATTGACCTCAACAGAACCGCGGATGACGCAGAACCGCCGGCGCTCATGGTTGCGCTCCAAAACCGAATAATACTGGTCAGGGTTGGTGATGATGCTCGACGTTTAAGGACTATAGAATTCCCAGGGTGCCTGGTAGCTGCGCGAAGAGGATCAATTGCATGCGCCGCAGATAACCATGCATACTCGTTGCTTGAGGTGGAACATCAACAGAAGATACCCCTATTTCCGATATCTTCCTCTAATGAAAGTTTCGAGTCGGGCCATGTCGAAGAGATGCTAGCAGAGACGCCCATCCCGTCGAAAGCGTCTCCTACCTTGTCGTCGCCCAATTCTGTGGAGAGCACCTCACAGAGCCAAGGTGGAAGCGCATCTTCTAGCGTGTTGCAACCAAGCTCTCAGTCAATCCTTCAGGATCGATCGAATTCTGCAACGCCAGAACCATCTTCGCATACTGGGACACTGCCGCGTTCAGGCTCGCGCGAGCGAGAAGTGGGTTCAGGAGAGAGACCCCAGTCGTCCCAACCTGACGTTGTCGACAAAAAACCACTACCGCCCCTGCCGAAGCCGCCCTCGACACGCTTAAAGCCGCATGTATTATCTGCAAGCTCAACGGAATTTTTGCTGGTAACAGGAACAGCCGAAAAAGAGCCTGGTGTGGGGATGTTTATTAATATGGACGGTGATATGGATCGCAGTACTATCAATTTTGAGAGATATCCTGAGTCTGTTGCTATCGATACAGGAGATGAGGATACGCCTATTCAGTCCGATAATGATGGCAAGGAAGAGTGCATCCTTGCTGTGATAGAGACAGGTCAGGATGGGGGACCATGCAAACGGTTGGAAGTGCAACGGTTGGACGTCGAACCCGGGGAGGCCGAGAACCAAAAAAGATGGGTAGACATACCCGTTACCAAGGACTCGAAGTCAACACAAGTCGGAATCTGTCATACGGCTAGCCCCAGCCAGCTCGAGGTCTCCGAAATGGGAGGATTATTACGAATGGTTCGCCTTAAGACTCCATCACTATCTCCTCATATCCCTGCGACAGATCCAAGGACACAAGCATCTATAGAGCAGCTACAAAAGGAAAAGGAACTCTTTGAGACTCAAGAATTGACTGACTCCGAAGAGTCAAAAAAGGGCGATGACGCTTCGGAATATGGGTGGGAAGCTGAACGAAATGCTGAAGAGGCTAGGTTCGCGCGTGCACTTGGTAGGGCCCGAAGCAGTCTCATCATGTGGCAGGGCAACCAAATCTGGCGGGTAGTGAGAAACCCATTGACCGTTCAGCTGAATGACGTCCTACAGAACGCGCAGGAAGTCAACCATGGCATCCTAAATAGGGATACTATCACTGATATTATCCAGTCTGTTCAGGAAATAGAGCCTACATCGGAGGCTGACTTTATAGGTCTGAATTATGTGAAGCAGAAAGCAAGTTTGATCTTGTTCGGGGATCTTATTCTTATGAACCCGGCAAACAGGAGCGATGGCATCATTAAGACCACCGAACAAGCTCTTGTAGAAGGAAATATGGATCCTCGTATGGCCCTAATATTGATTCCATTACTACGTGAGGAAGTTCTGCAAGGCCCCCAGGGTATTTGGATTCATGCAGGACTGGCAGCTGTTGCAGAAACATACATACGGCCATTTAACGATTCAGAAACTTCTCTAGCGAAGACAGGCTCGATTGATGGTAGCGTCTTGGACATGATCAGACGTTTTCTGTTCTCATGGCAGCAGAAGAGGGGATATGGTAGCATCACAGATGAGACATTCGTGTTTGACAGTGTCGATGCTGCGCTTTTACACTTGCTTTTGGAACAGGACTCTGTTCTTACGGCTGAGCAGCGAGCTTCAGCAACGATCCGTGCCGAGATTAATCGATTGGTGGACAATTGGAAGGGGAACTTTGACCGGGCTGTGATACTTTTAGAAACCTACCATCGGCTTTTTGTTCTAAGTCGACTGTATCAGAGCCAGAAGAGATCGCGAAATGTGCTCAAGATATGGCGGCGGATTATAGAAGGAGAGCATGACGTTGGTGGGGAAGTGACACAGTCCGGCGCTGAGTTGCAAATGCGCCGGTACCTGGTTAAGATTAAGGATGCTCAGTTGGTGGAAGAGTATGGTTCTTGGCTGGCTGGGCGCAACCCTAAGCTTGGTGTCCAGGTTTTTGCAGACGGTACTAGCCGGGTCAAGTTAGAACCGGCGGATGTGGTTGCGCTTCTCAAGGAGCAGGCACCGAATGCAGTGCAGGCGTACTTGGAGCATCTTGTGTTCTTCAAAAATGTGGGTTCCACCCGGAATTGGCACTGATATCAGCTAATTCAGTGTTTAGTATACCCAATATGCGGATGACCTCGTTTCGTATTACTTGGACACTGTTCTTTCAGTTTTGCACTCTTCGCCTGCAGCTCGAGCATCACTTTCGGAATCCTATTCGACGTATCGTGCCCTGCGGCCGCCGAAGCCAACATACATGAACTTCATTACGGCAAACATACCGTCCGAATCATGGTGGCAAGCGAGACTACGGCTTCTCCAGCTATTAGGAGGTGGTGGCAGCAGTACTCAGTTCTCGTCGATGCCGTCGTCGAACGCCAACCTGTCGTACTCCATTCCCACCGTCCTTTCTCGGATCGAACCGTTCCAGGATGAATTGGTGTCCGAAAGTATCATCCTCGATGGCCTACAAGGACGCCACCGTGAAGCTTTGCGCCTACTAACCCACGGATTGGGCGATTATGATTCAGCCGTTCGCTACTGTCTTTTTGGAGGGCCTCGTAGCACCAGCTCCACGAGGGCTTTGACGGAATTCGCAGAACGACCCCGCCAGTCAGAACTCTTCCGACACCTCCTGGACGAGTTTCTGCGGATTCAGGATCCCACTGAACGGCTGGAGCGTACGAGTGATCTCCTGTCTCGTTTTTCATCCTGGTTTGACGTGCGCGAGGTGTTGGAGCTCGTCCCGGATGATTGGAGCGTTGAGATCATGAGTGAGTTCCTTGCACGCGTGTTCCGGGTATTGGTGTCGCAGACGCGCGAAGCAAGGGTCCAGCGTGCGCTCAGCGCAGGACTGAGCTTGCGTGTTGGGACAGAGTACATTGAGGAAACGGAGAAAGCGGGAGGCTGGATTGAAGATGATGGGGGATTGCGGAGAATCCGCGAAGACGAGAAGCAGCAACGACAGCAGCCAACTGAAGGAAGTGATTTTGGAGAAATGGTGGACGCTGGTATTGACGCATGATACCACATATAATACCTGCCTGACCTGTGCTACATATTTATACAGAAATCCTGGCCATACATGACTCAATCCAAATCCGGCACGGGTAACCCATTGACAATTTTTACCTTCCTCCCCAACTTATCCAAAGCATCCTTGGAATTCTTCTCACGCAACGCCTTCGTCTCAGCCTCGGACATAAGCACGAAGTCATACGTCAACAGCGCATGGTCCTCGGAGACATTATACTTCGCAGCATACTCCGGCCCTGCCCGCCCAATATCCACCAGCAGCGAGTTCTTCACCCCAAAGACGGCATCCGACGTCTCGTACGGATCATTTCGCAGATACAGCGCCGTAATCAAATGATCGTATCCTTCCCTCTCAAACATAAAATGCATATGCGCCGGCCGATACGGATGCCGATGCAACTTCTTCAACAGCCTCCCCACCGGCCCATCGTGCGGAATCGGATACGGCACCGGCGTAATCGCATGGAACCAGAAGACCCCATCCTCGCCGCTGCGCATGATACATCGCCCGTCGGGCTCCTCGCGCCCCGCGTACTGCACGTCATAGTGGCCCGTCGAATCGGTCTCCCAGATGTCAATCTTGACGTTAGGGACAGGGCGGCCCTGCGTGTCCTTCAGCGTGCAGACAACGAGGAGCGGCTCGCCTTGTGGGTCATGCGATAAGGATGAACCGGTCGAGATCTCGTGTGCGTCGTGCGTGTGGAAGGGGCCCAGGACGGTGCCTTCGGTCGAGCCGGAGGGTTTGGGATGGTCGATGCTGTCGACTAGCAGGGAGAGACCGAGAATGTCACTGAGAAGAATGAATTCCTGCATGCATCATTAGTTCTACTGTCCGCAGCGCAACGCAAGGCAGTCGGTTCCAAGGGGTCCTCACCTGCCGAACATCAGAACAAATCTTGCCGACCTCGGTCAGGAACAAGATCCCCGCCATCCACTCTTTCGTGCTGAGTCTGGTCTCGCGCGCAAAGTCATGCAGGTGCTCGACCAGTCGCTCGAGAACGTATTTCATACGTTCATCTTCACATAGCGAGTTAATACGGTGGACGTTCTCGGTGATATTGTCCACTGTTAGGTTTTTCATGGGGGGGATATTGACTTGAGATGGGTCCATTTTATATTTTATTTTATATTTTATTTTTGTTGAATAGTTTATGGAAAGATGGATATGGCTATGGTAACTGAATTTATAGAAGTCCTGTCCTGGACTGGCTTCCCTTTTCTAACCCCATGTTTCCCCACGTCCCCCGCAGGATTACATATTCTTATTCACGCCGGACGGATTTACGGCTCTAATACGGCCACGGGCCAATCACGGCGCGGCAATTTCAGGACACCGGAGATCCCCCCATGGAATCACTTCCGCTGTGGGTAAAGATTCATGCGGTGATGCATTATTCCATCTATATGATGTACAGTAACACAGGGATATCGCTCTCGCTATCGCTAACTAACGGACAAGACAGACACAAAAGAAGACTATATAATAACCCCAATTCTATACCAGACCCAGATCCGTTCCCAAAGAGAGTTCCCAAAGAAGAAGAAAAAGAAAAGGGGGCCTATATACAAATGCCAAAATGCACAATGCTATGCTTTCACCATCTTCTGCTCTCGCTCTTGCTCTCGCTCATGCGATACTTCTTTTGTTCCTTCGGGAACTGGTACAGGCACCGGTCCTGTCGTTGTAGTCGCAGGTGTTGCTGGTGTTGTCGTCGTCGTCCCTCGGCTGTGATGGTCGACTGTGTCCCAGATCGCCTGCATCAGACGTTGATTGGCATCTGGGTCATCGTCATCCGGTGCGGATAGTCCGGTAAGTTGATGCTGTTGGAGACTGAATCGTCGGTCATGTGTTGATGCAGCGTCGCTCTGGATCTCACTTACGGCTCGTCGGGGAGAGGGCCCCGGGCCGGTTAAGGATCCTGCTGCCATCGGCGCTGACTCCCTTCGTGCGTTGAAACTAGGAGTATCCTCTGGTTCGCGACGCGCTTGATCCCACCCGCTCATCGTCGGGGCGGGCGCAGAAGCGGGAACATAATTCGCGGGAGGTGCAGGTGCACGTGCAAGAATAGAAAATGCAGCAGGGGGAGTCGCGGGATCAGCGGTTGGCGCAGTAGTAGTCGGAGCAGGCAGAGGTACCAAGACCGACGATGCTGACGATGTGGTGGTAGACTTGGTGGCCTCATCTGCCGAAATCTCGTGCGAAGGACGTCTCTCAGATCTAAATTCCAGAAGCTCGTCCTCCTTGACGTCTTTCCAGGAACATTTGGCATGTTTCTTCGTACATCCCATGCATGCGGTCAGGTTCTTCAAACAGTCCATGTGGAGACGTCGACACCGATCACAAGGCGGTATGATCCGTTCGCCGCGTTGGAGCTCCTCCATCCGCGCCACCATTTCCATCTTGTGCGGCCCCCCATCGTCCTTCTCGGGAAGATTAGATTTGGGAGGGGGTAATAACGACGACGGAGTATTGGGGATAGCGACAGTCGCCGGGGAAGGGTTTAAGAGATTGTAGTCACCGCCAGCGTCCGATGCTCGAGGTCGTGGACGCGAGGATGACTGTCGGTTGACTTGCACTCCGGCCGGGGGATCCTCAATACCACGTGCTTGACGGTCTGCGGTAGTAAAAAACTTCTTCATCAGTTCTGCACGCGTCGTTGGCGATGCGCCTTTGATGGAGGTTCCATTGATAATAGTCACATTGTCTGTATTGAATTGAGACGATAGTGGATTGTCTTCCGCCGGGATGAGTTCCGGGCGGTTATTGGCATTCACGGCGACAAATCCGACAGATGGCGAAGGCGCATTCGCGCCATGGCCGTTGACGTCCCGCCAGGGACTGAGGGCGCGGGGCAACTGCGAATGGAGAGTAGCATCATTTTCGCGCCGGGTGACAATGGCGGTTCGGCGGTTCTTGAGACGGTGATTGAGTTGTCGCGCTCGAGCAGAGACTACAAAGTCAGCGCCTGTAAAGGCGAAAAGACAAAGATCACAAAGTACATACCTTGATCTGCAACCGACACAATCTGCTGTAGGTTCTTTTCCAAAATCTCCAAAGCGCCTAGCTCCTTCTCCTCATCCTCGATGATAGGCTGCGGAGGAATCATCTTCTGAGGCATACCCGACGCGATCAACACAAAATCCTCTTCGCTGATCTCCACGCGACACTGCTTGGTATAGAACTGACAAACTCGCACGCCGTTG
The DNA here is from genome assembly GCA_003004485.1 of Aspergillaceae sp. MA 6039. Taxonomy (NCBI): domain Eukaryota; kingdom Fungi; phylum Ascomycota; class Eurotiomycetes; order Eurotiales; family Aspergillaceae; species Aspergillaceae sp. MA 6039. The sequence goes on along the minus strand of PQMF01000004.1, from coordinate 95,130 downwards.
CGGGTCTTCTCCAGGTTGAATTGCTCTGGTTTACTTTTGGCGAACTCGACGACATCGAGCCAGGTGATGGCGTGCGCGTCTTTCCCATGCGACTTGAGCACGCGCGGTGGCCCATCAAACAGCCGCTCGAAGCGCTTGATCAAGATTGGACCGAGGGGACAGGCGCCCAGGTTGCCGGCGATACTCTCGTGGCGCTGGAGGACTCCGTCGTACTCCCCGATCAGGTGAATGATGGCGGACATGTTGTCATCGACGGACACGAGAGGCAAATTGTCGGGATACTGACGCGCGAGGTAGTTGATCTGGAGGTGATTCGAATGAGTCTTGGGGGCTTTGGAAGCGATGGGAGGGAATTCGCCTGAAGGTGAGCGAGGCCGTTTACCGGCGGCCGGTTGTTCTGTTGCGGCTGGTCGTGACTCCATTGCGATCTCGAGTTTCCTTTTTTGCTGCGCTAGACAGAGAGACGAAGGTAAAGGGAATAAACAATCTAGCAATAGAAAAATCCAAACCCCCCTATGCTTAGAGTCTTAGAGTCATTAGAGGTAGGACCGGGACCGATGACGGAAAGGCTAACTGGACAAGCAAATAATCCGAGACAGTCACCAACACAGACCGGTAGACAACAGAGAGGGGGGAAAGAGAAGGAGAGAAAGCGAGTGAGAAAAGGAGAAGGAAGTTTAAAGAGAGAAAAGAAAAGGAGAGAAAGAAAAGACAGAGAGGAGGGCAGGACGTGGGAGGACAGAGGAGAGGAGAGGAGAGGAGGGCGGAAAGACTGCTGCGTGTGACGGCCGGCAGGGATGCAGCGGAGTCCCGCCGGGCAATTCCGCTGGTATTGTCCTGTATGGTATGGTAATACAGCCCGTCTGATGCGACCACGCATTAATATTGTAGTCGCTCCCCGACATGGGTGTTACGTATCGTAACTGCTGCCTAAGGATTCGAGATGACTTCCAGTAAGAATCGTTCCTCCTCTCCACTAGCTCCTTGCTGGACCCGGGCGAGGCCAGCCGGTAATATTACCGTATGGAATTACGGGCTCGCAATCATCGCCGGCGGTCTCTGGCTGCCTGGAGCTCCGAAAATCCCTCATACACGCTGTCCACCACCGACAACCCTATCCTCATTTTGAGAACTAACTGCTCTGGTCGTGCCAATACAACCCGCATAAATACTTACTTTGGTTACTCCTGTCGAATCCTTGAATTTGATCTTTTTTTTCCCCTTCCCGCCCATGTCCGAACGAGGCTCCTTCCGAGGCGCCCCTGGTGGTGGTCGTGGCCGCGGCGGCGGAGGTTATGCCCGGGGCGGTCAGTCGCGAGGCGGCGGTGCAGGCGGCGGTGCAGGCGGTCAGCCACACCATCAGCAGCAGCAGGAAAAGCCTAAGAAGGAGAACATCCTAGACTTATCCAAGTATCTGGACAAGGAGGTCAAAGTGAAATTCAGCGGGGGGAGAGAGGGTACGTTCTGCTACTTGTATCTGTATGTCTACGCCTAAGCTAAGTGTTGCAGTAACGGGTACGTTGAAAGGCTTCGACCAGCTCATGAATCTGGTCCTGGATGAAGTCAAGGAGGCCATGCGCGGTATGTGCCTTAATGCCTCTTGATCTCTTGAGATGGAAACACTTCTGACAACCTTCCAGATGACGAGGGCAACGAGACCACCCGACCCCTCGGTCTGATCGTGGCCCGGGGTACTTTGATCGTGCTGATTTCGCCGGCGGATGGCAGCGAGGAGATTGCCAATCCTTTTGCGCCAGAGGAGTAATCTCACCTTCGGGTCTTGGGACCAGGGTTATGGAATCTGTTCCTTCAGGTTCCCTTCTTATCTTGTCATGAGAAGGCAAGACGAGGCGATGGACAGTGGCCGATTGTTATTGCTACCTGCCTATACTCATCCCAGCTGGCATGCGCCATGATGATCTACGCAACGATTGAAAACGATGAGATGTATTAATATAGAGAGCCTCTGGCCATGGCACCAGAGAACAATAAAATATTCGTACTCTGTATTCATCATTGCATCATGTTATACGCCATTTCGCCATCTGTCGTCACTTCTTGTCGCATAGAGGTATCAATACGAGTACGAGCTCGGCTTATACTTGCTATCTACGTAGTATATAAAACATCGCCCCGAATAACCCCTCCTTTGCCTTCTTCCATCTCTCTGTTTTGTATACTCTTCCTATATTCCTGTAAATGCTAGCAGTATACACGCACATACTCTATCATCATGAGATTTCTCTCCTTCCTCCCGCTGATCACCCTCAGCGCGTCTTTTGTCATTCCATCCGAAGAGGTGCTCCGGGCCTTTGCCGAAGACTACGATAAAAAGAACCCTGGATATTCCATCCAGAAAGGAGAGCAGAGCATAGACGTTCAGAATCCGCTGGATATTACGCTTGATTCTCTGACAGATTTGCCCACGGAAGATTCGTCGCGGGGCGGCTTCGATATCGAGTCTTGGGTTAACCGGCTTAAGGACTATGCGCTGGATTGCCTTCATGACGGACCCGAACATGACACAGGATATGCAAGTGCAAAAGAAGAAGAAGAGGAGGAGGAGGAGGAGGAGGAGGATATCAAGGGCAAACTCCCCTTCCCAATCCCCCATCTCCCCTTCCCACCGCACCACGGTCACCCTTCCAACAAAACCATCTATCAACTCCTCTCCACCAGCAAATACACCACGCGCCTGGCCAAGATCATCGACGAGGACCACTCTCTGGTTCAGTTGCTCAACGATACTGATGCGAACCATGCCAATCTCACGCTCTTCGCGCCGACGGACCACGCCTTCGAGAAGTTGCCGAAGCATCTCCCCGAGCCGTCGAAGGAGGTTCTCCATGCGGCGCTGAGGTATCATCTTGCTGATGGAGTGTATTCGGCACTAGATGTGTTTCATCATCGGACCGTGCCATCGTTGTTGAAGGAGGACGTGCCCGGGCATGACTTGCCGCAGAGACTGGTGGTTCGTGCTGGGTTGGGCGGGTTGAAAGTGAATTTCTATAGTCGCATTGTCGCGGTTGATATTGTAAGCTTTTGCCCACCGTATACTGAGTGGCGGAAGAAGGAAATGGTGATGAATGTCGATACTGACGATAACAGGGCGCCTCCAACGGTCTAATCCACGGCATCGACTCCATCCTTCTCCCACCCCCAGCCTCACTAGCCCTCTTCAACATTTTCCCCACCCAATTCAGCACCTTCACGCTAGGCCTCCTAAAATCCGGCCTCGCCCCGGTCCTCGAAGACGCTAACAAGCGCGTCACTATCTTTGCCCCCTCCAACAGAGCCTTCGAGAACCTCGGCCTGAAAATCAACGCCTTCCTGTTCTCCGCCCACGGCGCCAAGTACCTGCGCGCCCTGCTGCAGTACCACATCGTGCAGGACCAGGCGCTTTTCTCCGATGTGTTTTACACGCCTGACGGGCATGTTCGTGACCTGGGCATGAGGGGCTTCACGCATCTGGATCTGCCGACATTGTTGGGGGAGCAGGGGAGGCCGGCTTTGGCCGTCGATGTGGCGCGCTTTGGAGCCATCACGTCGATTAAGTTGAATGGCTTCCATAGGGTGGCATTTGCGGATGCGTTGGCTCGTGATGGGGTTGTTCATATTGTTGATCATGTCTTGGTGCCGCCTCGCAAATCTACCGGCCATGTCGTGGACGTGGATACGGACGAGTTTGACTTGACTGTTGATGACTTAAAGGATCGCTTGAGTGACTGGGTGGCCCAGGATGCTTCGGACAAGATCCCAGACCACGATGGTGAGCTATAATTTTTCATTTTGCTTCTTGCCTGCATTATAAATCCGCCGCCCGAGGCAGACGGATTTGAATCCTGGCCCCCCAAAAGTATATGAAATCAGTATGTAATTTTGAATATATTCCTAGGAAGTAGTTTTGAATCTTTTCTGTCGGTCAGCGGTCGTGTCTTCTAAATGTATTCAGTACATCATTTGCCTGTGGTGCTATTTCACCTCATTTTCTCAGACCAAGATGTCGTTCCCCAAAATACCCACGATCTATCAGCCCATCTGTTTAGGTCCCTTCAACAAAACAGGTAATCCCGAAATATATAGAATTCCTCTCGTCGAAATGAGCAAGAATAGCAATTCATTACCGTTAAGCCGCGTGTGGTCCAACAACCGTGAGCAAAAGTAGAAAAAAGAGAAAAACTCTTATTAAGGAAGCCTTCTTATCGGCTTCAACAATCCCTGAAATGCTGATTCGAGAGCCTTCTTGATCTCCTTGTAGCTGACAACAAAGCAGCTCTGCTCATCTCGACTTACTAAGGTAATCCTTTCGTCGGTTCCTGCGTCCAATTTGTTCAAGCAGGAAATCACGTGTCCAAGATCAACCACGGGCTCGCCTTGGGCATCCACTTGGTGGAAAACGAAATCACGGAATAGCTTCAAGAAATACCGCTCCCCGTTCTCGGACCACTGGCGGTCGTGCTCATACTCGGGACGCTCGTTGATGAAATTCAGTTTTGTCATCAACCGCACAAGACGGCCATTCTCAAGCTCACGGCTTAGATCCGAAGTGAGCTGGTCATCCAAATGAAGAGCCGAATCAAACGTCGACATCAGCTGCGAGGAGATGCCGGTGACGAAGATGTCAATGTTCCGTTCTTGGTCCTTTTGCATGCCATTCAATAACCAAAAGACTGAATTCTTCAATTGCGGAGTGTAGGCACGTGTGAAGTGTTCCATTGATTTGGCAGGATTATGCATGACAGTCGGCGAGTTGGCTCCCAAAGTAACAATCAACTGCCCCAAGCTCACCAGGTCTTGGCGTTGAATCTCCGCAATAGGACGCTGAGCTTCAAACTGGACCACATCCATGATAGCACAGGCATTCAGTCGAACGCGATTTTTGGCTGTGAGGAGGATTTTGCTTGGCTCAATGATTCTAGCAGCAAGCCCATTGCTGTGAATAGCCTTCAAAGCATTTGCAATCTGAGTTATATAACTCCAAAGAACCTGCTCGGGAATGTGCGTATTGTGACGATTCTGAAATCGGTTCCCACCGCCAATATGTTGCTCAGCAAGGGTTTTAGAAAGAGGATGATAGTCAGTAACAAAGATGAGTGAGCTGTCTTGGAAGCTTCTGCTGGTAAATGCGTCGTGGATCGTCACGACACTGCCATTGCAAACTCGCTTCCATGCTTGAACGGATCGGATAGCTTTCTCATTTGTCAACCGGAAACCTAGTGACGTTAGTGAAAGAGCAAACGCAACAATGTATAGATATGATATATACCTTCTAGTCTCCGAAGAGCATAGAAATTCCCATCCTTACTAGACTGTGCTTTGTATACCCAACTAGGGAAACCAAAGGTGGTGGCGTTCTTCTGGTGACTCAAGTCCAGGGGAACAAGTGAATGGAAATAGTCGACTTGAGCTGGCAGTTGAGTATCTATAAGATCGGGTAAGCCAAGGACTTCAATACACTAGACCCAAAGAGAAAAAGCGAGCCTTACTGGGAAGCATTTGTAGAGTGGCGGCTGCTTTCTTCTGTAGCTCCTCTCGAAAATCGTTAGGGAGGAAAAGGTCATGAACGTTGCGTTGATAGCCCAGAGTATTCTGATTATGAGGCCCAATGGGAGCGTAAAGATGATATTGAACCTGCGAAGCATTAGCGTTTACTGAAATGAATTTATGGAGTACTAGAGATATTACCGGTTGCTGGAAGCCACTCTGGTTCGCGAAAAAAGCAGCGCCATTCAAGGCTGCGGCTGTTGCTGCTACTGCTGCAGAGTCATGTGAATATGGATTTGCCGGAACGGTGCCAACACCCGCGGTTGTAAGGGGACTTGGGGCTGGAGCAAAAGGATCAAAAGCGCTGGTAGCAAGCCCACCGTTACCGGTTGCCTGAAGAGGTGCCTTGTGAAGTGAATTAGCATTGGACGAATACACGACCAGCATACCTAAAACAGGTTTCTCTTGATCCGTATGCCCCAGGAGAGGAGGAAGAGGGACTCGGCCATATAAAACAAGAACAAGCGCAAGAGAAAGCCTGAAGCTGGAAGGTATGGCGGACTTACCATATGTGGGGTTTCAAAACCCTGAGGAACAAACTCTTGAGCTTCTGCTACAGCCCAGTCAGGTGTTTGAGCATCTTGACGAGAGCTATTAGGCGTTCCTGTGTTAGAGCCTTTTCTTGGTCAGCTAACCGTCCCGAATCTCATAGAAAAATGTGATAAGGCATGGCATACCTCTTGGCTGAAATGGAGCAGCACTTGCTGCCTTAGGAGATATGGTCGTTGATTTCTTTGTGGGGGTGGTTGCAGACGATCCGTTGGCAGATAGTAAAGAGGGAGTAAAGCTTGGTGATTCAACGTTGAATCGCTTTTTGTTACTGTTGGTATTGCAAGTCAGCCACTATCCACTTAAACCACGTATGCTGACATCCACAAAGCCAAGCGGCTTCCCGGGGTATTCCAACCTGTCTGAATTATTCGTCGGATTCATTTTGTGCGGGTCGTGGTTGAAAGCGCAGCCTTTAGCCATGGTCAGATTGTATTCGCAATATCGCACTTAGGAGAGACGGCAGTAGGAAAGTGTGAAAGGAGAGAAAGGATTTCGCAAGGCACCTTTGTCTTCATATCGACATCGGCCATAAATAGTAACATTACGGCATAAGGTATCCTTCGCATTGTCTACAGGCAACCTACTGTTAGCGCATCTGTACAGGCAACCAGAGCAAACTAGGCACCACCCACCGCCAAAACTCAGCTCACCTCTTCCCTTCGGCTTAGGCGACCCCATTCCCCGACGGGAATCATCCAGAGTCGACCTTCCTGAGGAAGCCATCGCGAAAAAGGGACAAAGTAGTTATAGTATCCAAATATGACCCCGATCAGCGCAAAAAGATCCCCATTGAAACGAAATGAACGAAGACCGGGCGAACGAAGGTTTCTAGAGGAAACCACATTCCTCCATCGAGAACCGATGCGATACAAGAGGCAATAGTCGCGTCGAAATCGGCGTTGGGTTGCGAATTCACTGCTCTAGCGGCGTATTGTAAGGAGCAGCAGCCAAGGGCGCATCAATTGAGGGGAGACCCTCTGAGCCAGCTATTAGATTCCCCCGCCTCCAAAAATGATATAGTAATAATAAAGATAGCGATAAAGGAGAAGATGGTAGGACGACAGCAGCGATGCCACCTTCACGCCATGAGTGAAGCCTGAGCACAGGATGAAGGAAGATGCCCGCGGGGAGGGGAACCACTGGAGTCGGCGGCGGTGCACGCGCCAGGACGCTAACCGTCAGGCGCGCGGCTATCACGTCACTCGGCTGGGAGCGGCGATGATGAGCTTCACCACAAGAGGCCAGCTTGCTGATTATTTGTCTCCGGTCTCGATTCACTCTTACTCGATAAAACACCACCGTCGTGACTGCACGCTTATTTCCTACTGTTGAATCACTCCTTCGCCTCACTTCTTATACTTCTCGTGTCAGAACGGTGAAGACCATCAGCTCGAGATCAGCTGCTTTATCGGGATCTCGGGTTTGGAGATCGTCCTGGGCTCTTGCTCCTTACATGGATTCCCTATACTAATTCACAATGTCTAGTCCGGACATTGACGTTTCTCAGCTTTCTGACAGCGAGAGGGCTGCTCTTGAAACCTACACGGCAGTCACTAGCCAGGATATATCCGAAGCCATCCCTCTGTTGCGCCGCTCGCAATGGAACGTGCAGGTCAGTGATAATCTGAAGCCGAGGCCGCCAATGGAGAAAGGAAATATACTAAAACAGGGCTGTATAGATTGCTGTTTCCAAATTCTTTGACGGTGAAGGGCCGGACCCTGTCGAAGAAGCTCGCGCTGCCCTCGATGACCCTCCTCCGCCACGACAAACACGACAAACCCAGAACCTTATGAGCGAAGACTTGTCCGCTGCGCGATTTACACCAGCTGTTGAGGCTGCCCCTCGAGTACACACCCAGCCCGAAGAGCAACCGGCCCACCGTCCTCCATTTATAATAGCCCTGTTATTCGCCCCTTTCAATCTCCTCTACCGACTCCTCACTGGTTCCTTCCGTATTTTCGGGACACTATTTCCCTTCCTCCCACGATTATTTAATATCACGGCAAACTCCGCTCTCCAGGGAGCTCGGCGGAATACCATTGGGCGTAGGGCTCTGGGGCCTCAGGACACGGCTGCGCGGTTCATTCGGGAATTCGAGGAACAATACGGTACGCACTCCGTGGGCTTCCTTGAGAATGGATATAACATGGCGTTGGAAAAGGCCCATAAGGACCTCAAGTTCCTGCTGGTGGTCCTTCTGTCGCCGGAACATGATGATACGAATGGCTGGGTACGGGATACGCTTCTTTCGCGGGAGGTGACAGATTTCATCAATGACCCGCAGAATGGAATTATCGTTTGGGGAGGAAATGTACAGGATTCCGAGGCATACCAAGTCAGTCAGGCCTTGCGATGTACCAAATTTCCGTTTGCTACTCTGATTGTCCACACGCCCAATGTCTCTTCAACTGCCATGTCCGTTGTCTCCAGGATATCTGGGATATCATCACCATCCGAGTTTGTCGGGAAGCTGCGAACTGCCGTCTCGCAAAACCAGGAGCCTCTCGAGCGGATTCGGTCTACGCGAGCCGAGCAACAAGCTTCGCGCAGCCTTCGCGAACAGCAAGACTCGGCATACGAACGTTCATTGGCAATCGACCGAGAGCGGGCACGACAGCGGCGGGAGGCGGAGTCAGAACAACGTCGTCAGGAACAGGCGGCAGCTGAACGCCAAGCAGCAGAGGAGAAGCGGGGTCAAAATGTCGAACAATGGAAACGGTGGCGGGCACAATCCATCCAAGGAGAGCCAGGGGCCGACGTCAAAGAGGCAGTGCGTATTAGCATCCGGCTACCTTCAGGTGAGCGGGTCATTCGCCGGTTTATTCCTGAAGCAGATATCGAAGAACTGTACGCTTTCGTGGAATGCTACGATGTCCTACGAGATTCGACCACAAGTGAAGCAGACAAGCCGGAAGGGTTTGAGCACGAATACAGATTCCAGTTAGTCTCGCCGATGCCTCGAATGGTCTATGAAGTTGCAGCCGGGGGGACTATTGGGGAGAAGATCGGCCGAGGCGGCAACTTGCTGGTGGAAACTATGGATGGCCCGGACGGCGAAGAAGCATAGCTGGACGCTCTCATCTGCCTTTGTAATCGGGAGTAGCGTATTTATAACAAACCACATCTTACTCTCCGCATTCTGTTATATCAATACTGCCCGTAGCTCTGTTATCTATCTTCAGATAGACTGAGCATAACCGTGAGACCAGCTCATCTAGCCCCAAATGAGAGGTAAGACGCTCGATTAATGGCTCAGGGACAGTTTCACACTCATAACTGATAAACGGCTATCCTAAATATTGTATTCCATACCCTGATATCCAATATCCTGATATCCAAGAATGGATATCCGCAACCTGCACTTTCATCACAGATGACTCATCTGTACATAAAACCAATACTAGTAATTAATGCACAAGCAGTCCCTTTTTCGGCAACAGCCCCAGAGCCCCATAACCTTACTGGGACGGGAAGGGCTCCACCACCTTAATGCAGGGTTACTTGTTTGGGTAAAATTCGATGTAGGCTTCAAGATCCCGCTGAATGGATGCTTGAAGTAATTGGTGCTGCTCCTGGATCGCACAGTGAGACCAGTTGGCCTGCCGTCTGGCGTGACAGCCCTAACATGAAACAGTGCACATTTACCTGGCTGATCTGAAGTCGACGCTCTCTCGGGGACGTGTGTCTCAGACCGATCCCGGCAGTTATGACGAATTCGCTGCTCCATGCAGAGTACAATTGTGGGAATGTGTTCTTCGTGTTCTCTCGCGGTACTGGCGATTCCTGGTGTACATCTCCTTAAAGTCTTCCTTACCCATTCTCACTGCCCTATACATTGGAATCTCCTTCTTCCACGCACAGAACAGTCAACAGGGTCTCCAAAACCAGATGCTCAGCGTCCTCGTGCTCCTAAATATCTTTATCAATCTGTTCTTCACCAAAGGAGCCCTACACGAGGCTCGCGAGCGCCCATTCTAAATATGCTCCTGGCAAGCCTTCAGGACTGCATCACGATGGCGGGCGGATATCTGCAGAACCCTCGGGGTACGGGCGAGTGCACGTTTTGTAGTATCTCATTTGAAGGGACTTTCCTGGAATCTGTGAATAGCTCATATAGTGAGGACTCATGTGGGTGTTCATTGTGTTTAATAAATCTTTGGAGTTGTGTCCATTTATTGGCTTGCTCGTGTGCCTAAAGAGCAGAGCAGAAGTGAGCTAGGGCCCTGATGGCCTTCCATTATTTCAACTTTCCTTTGCTTGTTTGTCACTTGTCTCCAATCCTTTCATTTCCTTTTTGGTATATCCTCCTTTTCTGTCTCTTCAGGCTTTCTCTATTCTGGTTCATTTAAACTATGGATGTAATTTTGCCCCTTAATTGGGTTTGTTCAATTGGGTAGTATTTTGTATGTGTAAGTAGGTCATAGCTAGTTAGTCTATGTGAGTTAATAATATGAGATGGGATAGCCCTCATCATTATTACATGCGTTTCAACGATAGTATTATGTCCCTGGGTGCCATCTGGATAATGTAACGATAAGGTTTTCACACAGAAGTAAAAAATAATAACAGTATGGAATAGAGACATGAAAGATCGATAGATAGATAGATGGACCCATAGATCAATGAACAAGTCGTGTCTATCTCTCTGCAATCACCACGTAAAAGCCTCCTCGGCGAAATCTACCACAGCACCCCTCCCAATCCTCTCCCTGACAGCGCTCCTAACCTCATCTGCGAAAGCGCCAGGCCCACAGACCGACGCTACTGTCGCCCCGATCCGCCCGGGGAGTACCTCATCAAGCACAACTGCCGGTTGACATCGTCCGGGAAGCATCTGCACGGTGGCACTTGGCGAGACGATTTCACGGGAACTCTTCGGCTTCGACACGAACAGTTTCACGGTGAGGATGTCGCGCCGCCCTGGTAGACGGAGGATGTGGTCCATGTAGTCGCGGATCCAGATGAGATGGTCTGCGCTGCGGACTGACCAGATGAGGTAGATCTGACGGGTTGCCACGCGGGCGTCGACGGCGCGGGTGAGAAGGTCGCGGACGTAGAGAAGGTGGTGGGTGATGCCTGCGCCAGCGGAAAAAAGGATGGCGGTGCCGTAGCTAGCGATGTTGAGAGGGTGCGAGGCGTAGGGGCCTTCGATGAAGCCGGTTGTATGGAGGGTTCGAGTGTTGGTCGATGAGGCAAGGGCGGCATTGTAGAGCTTACGGGTCATGCCTTGTCGGGCAGTGACGATGAGTGAGATGGTGGTGGGCTGTTGATTGTCGTCTATGTATTCATCCAGGCCGACGATGGCTTGCTTTTCGAGGAAACAGGGATTTTCTGCTGCTTCTGCCGTTGCCTTGTTCTTGTTTTTGCCGGTGGTTTCCGTGGCGTGTGTTGATGTCACGCAGTTGCTGGGTTCGACCCATGCTACTGAGAATGGATGCGACATCCACATGGAGACACCGGGGATGTAGGCGTATACATGTGACCCGGGGGAGATATGAACTCGCTTGGGAAGGTGGAATGTCACTCGACATGCCTCGCCTGGTAGTGCCTGTACAGTAAGTTTCGTCGCACCGTCCTTGAGTGAGACGTTGAGGTAGATCAGTCGGAGCAACCGGGCTGATCGATCGAATAGCCAAATAGCAACCACGCCAATGATCCACGGTCTCTGCGGCAGATTATCGATACTCAGATGCGCACAGACCCCCAGGACAGCCAAAAAGGCAGCCAGTTGGTGTAGATGCAGGAAGGTTTCGTAAAACGCGTGGCGTATTGGCGATGGGGAGTGAAGGCCCAAAAACACCATGGAGATGGCACCCAAGAGACCCCAGGAGAAGAACGGCGTGCTCCGGACACGTTCCAGCATATGCGAAAAGTCCTGCTCGTTGCATGCGTTGACGGCCCATGCCCCGGTGTGCACCACACTCTCAAGAACAATGAGACGGCCCAGCCATCGGTGCAGGAGATTGTAGGTGTCGAAGCTGAGACGCAGCAGAGGAATCAGGGGATTATTGCGACCCGCGAGGAGGAAAAGAGGCACCATGTTCAGGACTGCCAGCGTTCCAGATCGACCTCGGAGTTCAGCGATCAGTGCCTCTTTGACATTTGCCTTGTAGTCGAGGAATATGCAGTAGACCACCTGACTCGCCACGTAGAGTATGATCAAAATCGTCTGGAATCGTGATGGTAAGGTACCGATATTGACAGCGGTGGAGAGCTGGATTTCCCGATTATGTCGTTTCCGTCCCAGAGGCGCGTAGAGTATGTGTTTCTTCACGTTCGTCCATATCGATGATCTTTCGATACTAAAATATGCCTGTTGTCTTCTGCTTGCGCCCAGCGAAGTGAGGAGACGGAGGTAGGAGTGACTGATCTGGGCTATTCGACCGCAAAAGACGACGAAAGCCCCTGCTATGATAGAGACGTAGATAATGCGTGTGATAATGACATCGCGAGGCACATCCACCCCGTCAAGCCCTCGTGAGTATTCGTAAACATAAGTGGCATTAGATCCATAGGATCGCGGGGCGACCAGCTGTGTAAGGTCCGCCATTGGAAGTCGAGGGTGGTTAACGGGAGACGTAGTAACCCTTGGGCACTGGGCACCAAGGCGAGGGCGAGGTCAAGCGATGCAATAATGTTGAATGACGGAACGAATTAAACTGTTTGAAAGAGAGTATGTTCAGACACGCGAGAGCCAGAGAATACGCTTATTCCCCGTCCAATGGAAACAACGGTAGGTGGATGTCGGGGGAACGAGAGGAATGCAGGATCGCGCCGCGCTGTCCGGGGGTGAAGTCAACGGAAATTCTGCAGAAAGGAACGTCTTTTCTTCGATGATAGGCTCTGGCACTGAGACAAGCGGTTTGTCTGTTCGCTGTGTCCTGTTGGGTCTGTCTGATTGTCGCTTGTGGTGGTCTTAAGAGACGCGGACAAATGGCGATGATTCAAAGGCGAATGAAGGGGTGCGCGAAAGGGTATTTAAGAAAAAAAAAAAAAGAAAAAGAGCACAATCAACAGCAAAAAGAGACGCAATGAGCTCGACGATTTGAAATTTCTAAATATTACGGTCTCAGTGTTAGGACTCAATATCAGCCAGGTCAACCGGGTGGCGCGCAGCACACTTACCTCGATACTTCAGATGCATTATCAGGTCAGTAATTCCACACTGATCAAAGGTGCTCGGTGGCGCGGCAAGTTGCGATATTTACAACAGAAACACCGAAAGAGGGACAGAGCAGGATTCTGTGTGATCAAAACCTCCCAGTGAAAGAAAGGGGCTGGAAGATCTCGATGCAGGCGCAAAATAATAGCGAGCGACGGAGGAAAGAGTAAACTCTTCCTAATGAGGGAGCAGAGCCAGCTGAGATTTCCTCAGCCTAGATGACCTCGTGCAGGTCCCAGTGAGCGTGCAGAGAAAGAGCAGAGATAGAGGAAAGAGAAGGTTGAAGTCCAGGAGACCTAGGGCCGGCTGACCAACCCGCGTTGACAGACAGTGAATGAAAACAGTGCAAAACAGTTCCTCAAAGCTTGACTTGCTGTGAAGATCAACGGGTGGCAATGGACTTAAGAGAGGAGAGAGGAAAAGAGGAAGAATAGAAATTCAACCAGAAAACACAAAAGAACAGATCCCATACAGACCCTGCATCTGCATGGCGATTCAGATCTAACCAGCTCTAGTCACACACTCACTCACACGGACAGAGCCAGAAATGAGGAAAGGTAAAATGTCCAGCAGCTCAACATCAGGCATGCATTATTTTTGCTCAGGCAGGGAGTTCACCACGGACATTGATTGACGACACGGACCTACGGCCAATTAGCCTGACAGGACTTGACCTGCCGAGATAAAGAGCCCAGAGAAACTATTGGAAATACTAAAAGCCGCATGGCACACGGAGAACTCAAGATTCTTGCAGATCGCGACGTGATTTGACCGACACTATCTCTGCTATTTTCATGGCGCGTACTGGGATTCAGGGGGGCAGCGATACGCCCGGCTTTGGATTCAGTAGTCTTGTTGCCACGAACCACAACTGAAAGTTGAGATTTCCACGATGGATTTGAATCATGGCCTTCTGGTGCGGGCATTGTGCATTTGAATTTGCCATTTGTATTTTTGATTGCCGTTTGCCCTGCAAAATGCCCCCATGGCGGATCTAGCCACTGCATGGCGGCGGTTTCATCACCGGAATTTTACACTGAAACCACCGTCGCTGTCATTTTGATCATCGATCACTTATATGTGGCCGCGTTGATCCACCGGGAGTTGACTCGGTGATATGCTCATTCTATCCAGTCAGTTTCAGAAATGCGCTTTTTGAGCTGTTATTATTGGTGTTGTTAACAGCGGTGATGAACAGGCGGAGGTTGTGCACATATGGTCACGGGACTCTGGCTGGCTTGGGAACTACTTGTAATTCTTCCACTACGGAGTACATGATTCCGACTAAATTGGACCATAACTATTGCCATAGGTGGCATAAATGCGCTGGAGGGCCTTTGTCGACTGGCTAATGAACAGCCGGATTGATTGACCTCCCTGCAAATAGCCATAACCAAATGACCATCCTTTTGCAGTCATCTACTTCGTCAAGGCGAAAGGAAAGTGGTATGACGATAACGTCTGATCGAGTTGCCCTTGTGGCTATCCTACATGGAGAAAGAAACGAGAATTCATACCTTCGTCTCTATTTACATTCATCATGACTGGACAACGAGCGTCTCTGCTCACCGTCCCATCCAGCCCCCATCGACGCAAATTACTTCACCTGAAACATAGCTACTGGCCCGGCTTGCCAGAAAGACAATTACACCCTTGAAGTCATCGGGCTTCCCCCATCGACCTGCTGGGATCCGTGCCATGATACCAGCGTTACGATTCGCATCGTTGATCAGTGCCACGTTCATGTCGGTGTCGATGTATCCGGGAGCAATCGCGTTGACATTGATGCCCTTGGATACCCATTCATTGGACAGGGCTTTGGTCAGCTGCGCGACGCCGCCCTTGGATGCAGCGTAGGCGGGGACTGTGAATCCTCCTTGGAAGGTGAGAAGGGATGCGACGTTGATGATCGAGCCGCGGTGGCCGGTTGGGAATTCCGAGGCATCTCGGGCCAGCAGGTAGGCGCCGAATTCACGGCAGAGGGTGAAGACGGAGCTGAGGTTTACTTGAATGACCTGTATTCAACGCATCACGCCACATTAACCACCCACTTCAATGCCTGGAAATCCGGGAAAGTACGTGGACTCACCTCGTCCCAATCCTCGTCCGGAAAGTTTTCGCTGGGATGCCTCCGCTGGATACCAGCGCAGTTAAGCAGGACCTGAGGTTTGAAGCCCTGGCCTACTAATGTCGGAATAATGCCCTTGACAGCCTCCCGATTCGACAGTTCTGCCACATGAATGTAGGCTTTCCGGCCAATGCGGTTGGTGATCTCATCGCGCGTCGTTGTGTTGGACTCGTCTCTCTATTCCAACCGGTCAGTCACTCCGTCAATGCTTCCAGACAATGTAACATCGCATCGCGTCGCATCGATCCGGAACGTCTGGAGCGAGCTGACATACATACCTGGATCAAGACAATATCAGCTCCGGACTCTGCCAAGGAAAAAGCCATTGCCTGCCCAATGCCTCTTGTTCCACCGGTGACCACCGCGGTCAACCCGCTCAGGGAAAACAGTGATGCAACTGGAGTTGACATGATCGTGTTGTACCAAACTATCAATCACGATAACTTGTGCGGGAAATTGACTGGTCAGAGCGTGTCCCCTATTTAAACGCACCCCAACAATGAATACTCAATCCCGAGTAAATGCTGGCTGTACCCACTCGTGGCTATTACCATCTCGTCTGTTGCACTCTTTTGGTGCTTTTCGCGATGCCCTCGTCGGTTCGGCCCCTCGTGCGGGGATTCCTAATCGGGAAGAATCCGTTGCCGCCAGTTGCCGACTGTGGCTCCGTCGGCGATTGACGGGATCGGCGAAGTTCGAGTCACGTGGACTGTAAGGTACCTGACGGAGCGATACATCTATGCCGTAATCTATGTTGTTTATGCTGGGGTTGTCAGCTTCTTGATGGGAAGAAGAAGAGGAATCCTTGCGAGGCTGGTCTTCTCTATATATATCCAGGACACATGCTAAGTGGCGTGTCGTTTGCTCTAGCCAGTTGTTACAGGACCACAGGGTACAATACAGTGATTCTTCGATCCGCAGGGACCAAACCATGAGCAACAGTGTAAGTGGGATAGGCAGGACCATGGTGCCTATATTGTTGTGGATGCGGTCCTCATGGTACGCACGTTATCTTCGTTCTTTATCTGGTTGATTCTGCATGGACGTATGTACTCTGGACCGTGCAATCTTCGCTGGCCTCCACACAGGGCCGCTGCATGTCCAATGCATATTCAAACTCCGGCCGTGAGTTTGACCACGCGGTACTGACATGCTGGCGAGGAAGACAGGAAAGACTCTTCGAGAAGAGTCCAAAGTTGGAGATCTGGTCTGGCGATTGACCTGCAGTGTTTGCAGGGCAGACAAGCATCAACGGCCCAAGGTTGGCTGGACGGGCGCAATGTACTGGTATGCAGATCTGAAATAAATCGCCTCTAGTAGTAATATCGCCGTCTACCCTAAGTTCACCCGAAGTAAGCCCTCAGACCGTAGACCATAGACCACACGCCCTGCATGGCATAATTCCGTCAAGCATCATACCATCTCCCCCCAACCCCGAAAGCAGCGAAACAGACGAAAAGGAAACAGATACCTGAACCGAACCCAAAGAAGCTAAATTGTCAAAATACTCTAGTAAATCTTCAACCCTCACTGTCTTGTTATTTCGTGTCGCTGAGTCATCTCCCCGGACTTCCATCCCCGCTTCGTTCATTGTGCTCGAACGATGTTGGAGAAAAAGAAGACCAGAAGAGAAGGGAATGCTCCGTGCAGACCAGAGAAATTAGAAAGAAACTACGCTTGGTCCGTTCTTCGACCTAGCTGTCCCTTTAATAGAGTACGTCTCTTTCATGTGGAGTGTGGAGAAAAAGGCTTCAAAAGTTCAAGGCTGACATTTCAAGTACAGTCACAACTACCGCTGCTTGCTTGCTGCTACTATTATTGTTGTCACTCTTGTCAATAGACTTGCTGCAATGACGATGAGCTGTTGACTTTCAATTCCTGCTTCTTGAATCATCTGTCATCTACTGGGTCGTCATCCCATTGAGAAGAAACGCCTTCTTGTCGCTATTCATTGCTTTTCCTATCCTGCGTACTGCTATTCTTACCCTGTCCCGAAGGAAAATGCTTCGACGGCATCGTGGCAGCTTGAAGAGCACCGTGATTTGATGCCAAACAGTAAAAACTACAGCAGGAACAATGGTTTCTGAAAAACAATCTCCCTCGTTGGATCATCGTACTGCCATGACCAGGTCGCGATCTCGTGCCGACACTTCGAAGCGCGTGTCGAGGGCGTGTTTACATTGTCGCCAGCGCAAGTCTAAATGTGACTTGTACGTGCTCAATTGCCCTTTTGCAGCTCTTTTCTCTTTCTGTTTTTTGTAGTTTTTCTGACACTGTATAAAGAGAGGGCAGTGGCAGCCCCGGCGTGCCCCCCTGTCAACGCTGTATGCGCGAGGGCCGCGAATGTGTCCTGGGCAGCTCGAATCGAGGCGGTCGACGGATTCGCAAAAATAAAATGAAGAATGTCACTCCCGGAATCACGGCCCAGATGAAAAGTAACGCAGATCTGGAGACGGTGACTGTCGACTCACCCAATTCAGACAACCGCCAGACGTCGTCGAACTCTTACCCCGGCCCCGTCATCTTCGTGCCTCCAGATCCCCCGACGACGGCTTCCGTCTCCATGAACGATGACGATACCGCTTCCATCGGGTCGGTTCCCCGTAACCCGTCGGATGCCTGGCAATGTCTGACTGGCATTGCGAAACGAGGCACAAACGACACGACCACCGAAACGATTGCAGACGCCCTGCACTCGGGGTCTGGCGGCTTGTCAACTTATGGCGCGCTGCAGAATGGACCGGCTATTGAATTTCCTGTTGCCGGCGGCATCAGAAATTATAGGCTAGTCCAGGCCCGCTCACTAGACCCTGGAATGGTGTGGCAGCTGGTGACTCGGTACGCCGAACATTTTCATCCTTATTTACCGCTAGTTCCACGCAAGTACTTTGATCGCAGTGCGTTGGACGCGTTTGCGGCCAACGAGAAGCATCTTCTCACCGCAGTCCTCACCATCGCTTCCAAGGATCTGGTGGATCGACCGGAAATCCATGAATACTGCTCCAAATATATGCATGAGCTGATCTCCGGGATTGCCGCTGGCGCTGACTGCGATGTCGAAGCTGTGGAAGCTCTATTACTCCTGGCGGAATGGGAACCACAGGGCCTCCGTCCCCGCATCGAGCGTGTTGGACGAGGTGAAGAGGACCGAGCTGCCTGGATGCACGTCGGGCTCGCCCTACGCTCCGGCTACTTCCTGGGGCTGGACAGGACATCCTTTCGGGGCGATGCATCCGGAGATACGGAAATAGAGGCCCGCAGGCGATTGGCTTGGACCAGCTGCTACGTCTCTGACCGGTTGATCTCTGTTCGCATCGGACGCGCTTTCTGGTCGCGAGGGCCAGGGCCCATGACCGGGCTGGTCAGTCAAGATTTCCCTTCCCTGTTGCCTGTCAGAGAGGGGGACGAGGACTATGCGAAGATCTTCCAAGCGACCTTGGACCTTACGCAGCTTTACGGAAATGTCCATGATGTCCTCTACTCCGGGATGCGCACTAGCAATCAAATGATGCTCATGGGTGACTATGTTAAATATGTCGATGATTTCCGGCTGGCTATTCTGCGCTGGAAGTCCCTTTGGGGGTCATTGTCATGTGCGTGTAAAACCAGGATATTTTATTTATTTTTTTATAGGTATTCCTATGGGGCTAATCGTTTCCTATAGGCTCTCCGTCCATCCAAGCCACCTTGCAATTGTCATACGAGTATCTGAGACTGTACACCAATGCATTTGCCTTCCAAGCAGCGATCTCTCAGTTATTGGCGTCTAAGGTAAACGGTAATGACCATTTGCAGAGGGAGCAGTTGCGAAGTGCATTCCACAATATCGCCGCTTTACAGGATGCTCGTTTCATCTACGAGTCGGTTGACGCTGCTAAATCCTACTTGACTATCCTTGTCGACACAGTCGACCCCGAGAAGCATCTGCATTTCATGCCGCTTCGATTCTACTTGTAAGCAAGCACCTGCGTCTTGTACGTCGTTGGATTCTGACCTCAGACCATAGATATGGTATATATGCGGCCGTGTTCTTGTATAAAGTGAGTTCATCTTGACTGTCACAACCGCATTGGTCACCCCAGAAGCTGACATACAAAAGGCCCGCTCATTCGGTGTCATCCTACATCCTGAAGAAATGAGAGTGCGCACTCTTGTCAACCAAACCACAGAAGTTTTAAGACGAGCTAGTGCCGGGCCTGATGACATCGGCTCTCGCTATTCACGACTCCTAGAGCTCCTCTGGCAGGCCAAACCAACGGGAACACATAGGAGCAACGATCTGTCGACGCAGACCCCGCTTCCGAGTCTTCCAGACCAGAACAAAACCGTGCATTTCAGCCCTGCAAATGACTTCTCGTGGCTGGACCTCGAAGCGGTCGGGGACTATGTCTCTGGAGACCAAATCACCGGAGCAGGAACTCTGGGTTTCGACGCATTTCAAAACCCCGATCTGTACCAGGCTGGACAGGATCGGTCCCAGATTTGGCAAGGCTCGACATGGTCTGGTGATATGAGCAGCAGCCTTCTCTTTTAGGGCACACTATTTCCGGACTACTGCATAGTGGCGGATCTTAAAAACCGGCCTATGCAACTGGAAAAACTCGAGCCATCGGAGAATTTAGCACTTGGTGCTCTTTCCCCGTGCGATTGTTTACTATTTCTTGGGGTGCCGGGAGCACCGCGGGGACGATGTTATCGGGAGTTTCTCCGAACTGCGATGCCGTGCAGTAGCCGACGGGGAGTCCTACGTAGGACACCTTAACTGGCTCCTACGAACATATCACCTCGAAAAGCCACCAGGGAAGGCAATGGCACAGCTGAATGAAGTTCGAGGTCGATTGGCTCTGATCACCGGAGCGTCTGGCGGGTGAGTTATCTATTCTTCGCTGGTTTACCACCCTCGGGAGTCAGTCATACTAATTACAACCAGAATCTGAGGACCTGTGAAATTGACGCCGAAAATGGCCGCTTTGGAGGCCAGAAACGGCCGCCTTTCCACCCGTAACTTCGAGCGGCGAGCCGCCGCTTGACCGCCCACGGCCCTGGACCACCACTATTCTGCACCCGCCCAGCGCTGTTAGTCATCCTCTGGTCCTGATGTTGGCGCTTCACTTAACAGATGTGCCACCCGTTTCCACTCGCGACCAAAACGTCGCCAAAAATGGCCCCCCTCTGCAGTGAAAGCCCGGTGCCCTCACCTTTCACCGGCCCTGGTTGGGCGTCTATAAGATGCTCCGTCCTCCCTCTCTTTCGTGTCCTTGCACACTCCCATTCTCTCTACTCGTCCCCATTATCCGCGGCCCAGGTCGACCTCGACGTTATTATATCCCATATTTCCCCCAGTACAGATTCCAAATCCTGGTCTTTGTATCTAACCTCCCGCCATGGCACCTGCCCCTCTACCTCCAGTTCCGGCCGATGAGCACCAATACTGGACCGATCCCATCCTCTGCGAAGAAACTCGAGCCAAGCTAAGACATTTTCGCAGTCTGGGGTGGTTTCCCCCAAACTTCAAGCCAAATACGTTGATAGGTATTGCTACTGTCAAACACTACTGGCAAAAGTGAGTGTACACTTGGTCATAAAAAAGGGGTGATCAGAGAATAACATACAAGAATAGGTATTGCATTCAGTCCAACAAGGACTACATTGACTACCTTCTTTTGGAGGATCAAGCCATCTACATGAACTTTTTTGACTGGATGTCCAAAACATCAAGAGAGAAAGTGCTTCAGTCATACAACAAATACTGGCACCACCTTTGTCAATACTTCAAGTTGTTCACCCATCATAGCATCAATGACAATGTCCATAAACAGATGTGCTAGGGAGCCTAACAGTGCGCTACTATATAAGGCGCCTAGGGATGTCTGGCTTGCGAGAAGCCAGATATAGCGGTCTTTTTGGCCTACTGGTAGGAACAGTCCCTAGGCTGTCCCTAACAAATATATCTGGCTTCTCGCGGTGACTAGAGGTCCTGGGTTCGAATCCAGGTGCTGGTGTGGTCAGGGTTTTCTGTCTCTTTACCTGGCTTGGCAAGAATAGCCTAGAGAGGCTTAGCAGGCACTGGTGAAGGAAGGACTTAAGCGTCCAAACTCTGCGGGACAGCAGAATTCGTTCGCCCTTTCAGGGGCTCTACTGTTTATGTATACTCGGTTCCTACGGGTTCGTTGCCCCGAATTTCTTAAGGGCCCTTTCTTTCATTGACTTGATACCTGCAAAGGAACTGTTCTGCCTGATGATCTCATTCTTGTCCACGAATTTGGCGACCATTACTCATTGCAGGCCCGAAGGGAGATGACAGTGGAAGGTAATAAGGTCCTCTTGATACAAAAACGAGTACTGGACTGACAATGAGCTAAAGAACTGAACGCAAAGATCAACGATTTTCTGACCACGAAGGGGCAGCGATTCACCAAGGATAAATGGTTGCAGCGGTACCCTCAGTCGACCGAGTGAGGTTCTCCTGACGAATGTTTCCTTGTGAAGCAATTAGGCGAGCATGTCCATTGGATAGATATTTATGGGAAACAGAAAGCACAATGGACTATTTGCGCTGTCTCTCAATCCGACATAGCTCCCGAAGTCGCAAATAACATACCCCTTGGTCGACTTGGGACGACAGAGGAGACTGCAAATGTGGTGGACATGCTGGTTATGACTGGTTATATGACGGGGCAGAGTCTCTCTCCTGTTGGCAGGAGGATTGAAGTAGTTGTGCATACCGGAATTACTCCGTATGGTTATGATAGATGCGGAGGGAGAGGACCTTGAAGAAGGCTTTTATATACAGAGTATAGACTACTAGCGCTATTCCATGCTTTGGTCTATTTCACTTTCATGAACCATATACCTATACATCATAATTTGCATACACTTTTGGCCATATCGGGTATTCAACAGACACATTAAAAAGCAAACCACCTAGTTCTCAATAACCACCTTCACCACCGGCGTCCCACTCTCATCAACACCATTCCCAGCCAATGTGAACGCCCTCTCGCCCTCTTCCAACTTCAACCGATGAGTAACAACCAACTCCTCCACCCGGCCAAACTTCCCACTCGCCATCAGAGCAATCGCAGCCGGATACGCATACCCATCGTACCGGAAGACACCGATGACATCAACCTCACGCAGCGCCGCCGCGCCAACCGGCAACGTCTGGATAGGGTTCCCCATTCCGATTTGCACCAGGACCCCGCCGGCGGCAGCGGCGTAGATGCCCGTCTGCACGCAGGCCGGGACGCCGGTGCAGTCGTAGACGCGGCTGAAGCCTGTTGGAACACTGTTTGTGTCTTTGAGGCTGGCTGCGATGCGCTGTGCGTTGCCCAGGGCGTACGCAGTCTGTTCTGTGTGTGGCGCGTCGCGCGCTGGCAGTGGCTTCTCGGGGTCAGACTTGGGGATTAGGAATGTCTGCAGGCCCAGGTTGAGTGACTTGGCGATCTCCAACCGTCGCTCGTCGATATCCGCCACGACGATCGACGAGAAGTTCTCCGCGGTAGCCAGCGCCCCCGCGAGGAGCAGTCCGATAGCTCCAGCCCCGAACACCAGCGCCGATGCCTTCTCCCCCGTGCGCTCGGCCAGCTGCACCTCGTCCTTGGTGGGCGGATGCGAGCGACGGATCGCATGCAGACAGACAGCCAGCGGCTCGATGAGCGCACCACCGCGGTACGAGACATTATCCGGCAACTTGTGACACATATCAGCCGGGTGGTTTGTCAATTCCATCAGCGTGCCGTCGAAATGCGGGAAGACCTTGGCGCTGCTGCGGAACTTCATCTCGGGACAGATGTTGTAGCGGCCTTGTTGGCACAGTGCGCACTTGCGGCATGGCAGCCCGACTTCCAGCGCCACTCGGTCGCCGACTTGTAGGCTTGTCACGGTGCGTCCGGTGGCTGTTACGGTGCCCGAGGACTCGTGGCCCAGACACATCGGCTCGCGCACGACGAAGTCGCCGTTGCGGCCGTGATTGTAGTAGTGCAGATCTGAACCGCAGAGGCCGGTCGCGCGCACGGCGACTTGAACTTCCGCGGGCGCTGGGGGGTGAAGCGGCTTCGATTCCTGCTTATTCTGTTAGCAGCTTCCTGGTTTTATCTTTCTCTGCTGGGGTGGTATGATGACATACTAATCGGAGGTCTTTAGCGCCATGGAGGACAAGTGCTGGAGTAGTACGGGCCATTTTCTATGCAATACGCGATCCCACAGAAGACTGTATCCGGCTGTACGTCTGCTAGACCAAAGTGATTTATTTAAACAAGCATTCAAGAGGCGCTGTCGAGGGAAAGAAGTGGTATATGGCCCTCGTCCGGAGAATTGTATATCGCTCAATATCCGAAACAGAGAAATGATGCGGAAAGGGAAAAGAAAGGCAACAAATGAACAAATCAATGAGAATAATACTAAAATAATAATAATAATTACATCTGCCCACATATACCTCCGTAAAAGAAAGAGAGACATCCGCCTGTGTCTACCCCTCGTCGGCCATTGCTGGACGTGGGGAAGACGCCGGGAAATGAACCGCGAGGTCAATAACCGACACTATGAGGATGAAGTGTGGTATTATGACGGGATTGGAGATAGGGCAAGATCGCAAGCAAAGCCTTCTCATTGGGAATGGTCCAATTGGCTGTATTAGTGCCCTGGTGAAAAGACCTGAGTGTGGTTGTATACTCCGGATGATATCGGTGTGACATTTTCCTCAACGCCAACTTCTCTTCTTTATTCCAGCATAGAAACACACTTCAATTAATTCCTCCTGCAACACTGACATCATGCCTGCTGCACTCCTGATCGGTCCCATCACGCATGCTCGCCAGGAATGGGAGGGTCTGTCGTCGCTGTTGAGCCTCAAGGTATGCGAATGCGACAGCCGTCATGTCTCGAGAGCTTCATGATTTCCAGAAAGGAAACTGATGGAAAATAGGAATTCCCCTCCGGTACTCGCGAGGACTTCATCCGTAACTGCAAGGCCGGCGAGTATGACGATGTGGTTGCGCTGTATCGTTCGAACTCCTCGACTCCGGTACGATAGGATAACCCCGGGTCTTGGAGGAAGCAAGGAGGGAAATGCTAACTTGCCACAGCTCACAGGCCCATTCAATGCAGAGCTGTTATCTTTCCTTCCCTCGTCGCTAAAGTACATCTGCCATAACGGTGCCGGGTATGATAACATTGATGTTGCCGCTTGTACTAAAAAGGGTTCGTTACATCTGAGGACGTTTCAGTTGGTCGCGAGCAGATATTGACTGCGACTAGGAATCGCCGTTTCTAATACCCCCGTGGCTGTCAACCATGCCACGGCAGACGTGGGCATGTTCCTGATGATCGGGGCGTTGCGACAGGCCTATGTGCCATTGTCTGCCCTTCGCGAGGGTAGGCTAGATATATCGCTCTTCATGTGCAATGCAATGTGAAATATTGACAAGTAGACAGGCAAATGGCAGGGAAAGACTACGCTGGGCCATGATCCACAGAAGAAGGTTCTTGGTATCCTCGGTATGGGGGGTATCGGCAGGGTAGGTCCTAGACATTCTACTCCGTTCTGCTTCTATCGGGCATAGATACTGACAAGCCAGGAAATGGCCAACCGCGCCAAAGCCTTCGGGATGAGCATCCAGTACCACAACCGCTCGCGCCTGTCACCGGAACTCGAAGACGGCGCGAAATACGTATCCTTCGATGAACTGCTGGCCAATTCCGACGTGCTGAGCCTGAACCTGGCCCTGAATGAATCCACCCGACATATCATCAGCGTCAAGGAATTCGGTAAGATGAAGGATGGGATTGTCGTCGTGAATACAGCTCGTGGTGCTCTGATTGATGAAAAGGCGTTGGTTGCGGCGTTGGATTCTGGAAAGGTGCTCTCGGCTGGTCTGGATGTCTATGAGAATGAGCCGGTCGTGGAATCCGGTCTGGTGAACAACCCTCGGGTCATGTTGCTGCCACACATCGGTACCATGACCTATGAGACGCAGAAGGATATGGAGCTTCTGGTACTTGACAACCTGCGCTCAGCAGTCGAAAAGGGGGAATTGATCACGCCGGTTCCGGAGCAGAAGGGAGCGTGGAAGGGGGGAAATGGGGGTCCATAGCTGCAATGCACCAGTAGATTAGCGACAGAACCATGCAACTGCTCTACAGACATTCTACAGAGTACAGACAAAAGGCAAACTGCCGGGCGGTGTCCACATCCGGCTAGCGCTAGGGCTCGCTTAGGGCGGGCGGCGCCAAGAGCGAAAAAGCGCACCACAAACGGCGAGCGGAACAGAAGCGCAGGCGACGAGAAAAAGAGACCGACACGACAACTTCTCTGATCCGACACTTCGAGGACCATCTCTATCACCCCATCCCTCGGCACCCGCTTCAAGATGGTGAGTGATTGTTGATGCTTGCTGTCGATTCTGCGAGTTATGCGTTTTAAAGATGGCGCATGTCCCTTTTGCACCGATTTCGAGGACTCCCCCCAGTCCCGCGCATCGAGATATCCCTTCCTACCCGATTTTCCCATCCACTACGAAGATTGTGAACGCACGAGACAGAGAGGCAACGGGTAGAATATTTTGCTGATATTGGTTGCTCTTTTTCAGGTCCGTTACGCCGCTCAGGAGATTCCGGCCGCAAAGAGCGCCCGCGCCCGGGGCTCTTACCTGCGTGTCAGCTTCAAGAACACCCGTGAGACCGCCCAGGCCGTTAAGGGCATGAAGCTCGAGCGCGCCCTTAAGTTCCTCGACAACGTTCAGAACAAGGCCGAGGTTGTGCCCATGCGGAGGTACGCTGGTGGCGAAGGCCGCACCGCTCAGGGTGAGTGACAATTCGGCTACTCCTTCATGACTGCGATGGGATTGGAATGGAAAAAGAGTCGATTTGGATCGGTGGTCTACGACATTGAAACAAGAGGAGACATTGGGTTGGACTTGGAAGAGTCGGATAGGATGGGGTGAATGAGGGAAGAAGTCGAGTACGGTTAACTGACCGTTCATAGGCAAGCAGTGGGGTGTCAGCAAGGCCCGCTGGCCCGTCAAGTCTGCCACTTTCCTCTCCGATCTCCTCAAGAACGCTGAGGCCAACGCCGACACCAAGGGTCTCGACACCGGTAACCTCGTTGTCAAGCACATCCAGGTCAACCAGGCCCCCAAGGGACGGAGACGCACCTACCGTGCTCACGGTCGTGTATGTTGGAACACTCGAGTCTTTCCCGAAGTACAAGCGAATCGAAGGAACTAATTCGTTGGGACCCTTTCTAGATCAACCCTTACATGACCAACCCTTGCCACATCGAGCTCATCCTGACCGAGGGTGAGGAGTTCGTCCAGAAGGGCCCTCACGTTATCAAGCGCGAGGAGCAGCACCTCAGCTCCCGCCAGCGCGGCACTCAGACCCGCCGTGCCCTCATCGAGGCATAAGCGGTTCGTTCGGTCTGGTGGGAGTCGAGGGTTTTTCAAGCGTGGTTGAAACCGATCGTTGGGAAAAAAACATGCATGGGAATTTCAGCCGGAGTTTGTTGTTGTACGGAACAAATACCTGGCCATGGAAACGGCTACAAGAAAATGAAAGACTTCAAAATGCAATAATGTCGGATCATCGGACTTGGTCTTGTCTTGTCCCGATGGCCTTCCTCTCTTCCTTTTCTTTCCTTCTGCTTTTCTTATTCGTCTGCCTATTGTCCAGCACCTGCTCGGGATGATGACTTCGAGCACTTATTTCACGAATGGGATTACGGTTTATGTTCAGAATCTCGAGGGGAATTCGTAGACTGCACTATGCATGACTATGCATGTAATCCGTAATTGAAGCCAAGAAAATGCGCGTACCACGAGGCGTCATCCAACGGTCTCAACGTTCGCAACGTAGCCCGTCCTCCGTCCTCCGTACACGCACGAGCCTACGACGACCACCAGGCACCTTCGTTTCCTGCTAAAAAATTTCCATTCCCTGCCCTCTGTATAGCATCATGACTGGACACTGGCCCTACTATGATCGCTATCGTTCCTTCTGCTTGCGTGGACTGGCCCTTTGCCACTGATCACCGCCGCTTGCACTTAGTTGGCTCTAAATCAACGCCCGCGGCGCTTCTTTGTTTTAGCCTCTTCCTTCTTACTTCTGCGAGAACAACCAGGGGGAAACAAAGAATAACCTCACCTGCATCTGCATCTTGTTTATCATCATGAAGCGCATCTTTACTTCTCTGAACCGGCGTGCCAGTAGGTTTTTCCTTTCCACATCAGATGAAGATGAAAAAGATAGTAGCTTAATATCAGTACCTCCCAGATTCCGTCTCCGGAGGAGGCGCCGCCCCCACGACGTACGCTGAGAGCTCGCCAGAGGCTGTCATCCTCAAGGAAGTGGTGCGTATACACCGGCAAGAACTTGTTCTGCTGCTCTGCCTGCTTAAAAGACGTCTGACTGATCTGTTTGATGTGTTACAGTCTGCATTCTGCGAGTCGGGCGGCAACGCCAACAATTCGGTATGTCCAACCGGGCCAGCATCAGGATAGAGAGATATCTCTGCCTCGTTGGTTTCAGTAGCTGACGACCAATGTCGAATCTCACAGCAAAGTACCGACTACATCCATCTGCCTGCCATCGTCGAAGCGGCTGAATCTAGTCCCAACGCTGCCAAAGAAGCCGCCTATCGGATTCGCAAGCTGATGTCCAACCCCGTCTCAACCCCTGGACATGTGCATTACAACGCCATCGTGCTGATGCGCATCCTCATCGATAACCCGGGTCATACGTTCACGCGCAACCTCGACGACAAGTTCGCGACGGCGATCAAGGATCTGCTGCGACAGGGTAGGGACGTGGATGTGCAGCAGTTTTTGCGCGAGACGTTGGATTGGATGGAGACGGACCGATCATGGGATGAGGATCTGGCAACCATGTTGCAGATGTGGAAGAAGGAGAAGGTGCGGTATGATAAGGTGCATAAGAGTTTGGTAAGCTTGCACTAGGCTTATGATTTGATGCGATTATTTGTCTGGTCGCTAACACGGTATGCTTTGGTATTAGAGCTCCCGACCACGACCACCACTGCGACAGCTTAGCCAGAGCTATTATGGGTCGCCCACTCATGCTCCCCAGCCTGCTAATGTTGGATCATCATCGACGTTGCCGCCGCCCGATGAACTGTCCGCGCGTATCTCTGAAGCCAAGAATTCGGCCAAGTTGCTCCTTCAGTTCGTCCAGTCGACGCCGCCCTCCGAGATCCTCGACAACGAGCTCATGCGAGAATTCTCCCAGCGATGCCAAAATGCCTCCGGTGCTATCCAGTCGTACATTCACGCGAAGAATCCGGCACCCGACGAGGACACCCTGCTGACATTGATTGAGTCAAACGACGAGCTGTCCGTGGCGCTGTCCAAACACCAGCACGCGATTCTTAACGCGCGCAAGGCTGTGGGTGGCACAGATGGCGAATCGCCCGCTGGTTCTGACGAAATCACGTCCGACTCGAATGCCTCTAGACCCATTCCAGCACCTCCCCTGCCGGGACGGGATGCGCCGCAGTCGTCTCTGCCTGCGCCGGCACCCCCTCCGGGAGTAGCGCAGGGTGCTACCGGCAACGGCCCTGGTCGGTATGAGTACCGGTCAGAGGATTTTCAAGTGCAGAACCCGTTTGGTGATAATGGTGGTGACAACGCTCATGGAGCGGCCACTGCAGCCACGGGCCATGGCGAACCTCAACAACAGACAGATGCTACCTCCGCGGCAAACGAGCAGTGGTATCGACAACACGCTGAGCGGCCGTCTTAAATATACCTGTCATGTATAATGCCTCACTACGGTCAGAGGCAATGTTGGAATTTGGTATATATCACTGCGTATGTTTTTGCTTCTGCTTTCCTGCCAGCGGACGATTTGTGCTTTGATGTCATTATTGTTTGTTTCGCCTGGTATAGCTATACCCTCCTTTTTTGCAAATATAAAACGATAGACGATACCATGTGTTTAGATATCGCTGCTTGCTTTAGATATCATCGCGGAGACATACTGAAGATTTGTCCTAGGTCTATCTCAGATAAAATATATATTTGAAATTGAGCTTATCTAGTTCGTTGGATTCGCGAGATTCGCCTTCGACTTTTCCTTTTCGCATAATGAAGTTGAAACCTTGAATGCCAAGTATATAGGATTCCCCGGGGCTCTTCTTTCTTTGCTGTCTTCTTTCTAGTGGTATTTAGTCTACTCATTTCATGGCCATTAACATGAAACAAACCAGGTCTGCTAAGCGCCCAGGATATACAGATTTGCTTGGAGAGTTCTCCTGGCTATTCTAGCATCAATTACTGACTGGGGAATCAGTTCATTTGACAACTTCTTGTCGATACCAAGTCGAACAGCGTTATCGGGAGCCGCTTGACGTCGTGGAATAAGTATGCTTCGACGGAGACCGGAGTCACCGATGGTGAGACCAACTTCAGTGTTACTATCCCTGAGAATTTGGGGAGTAAATGTAGACGGTTGGCGTCTGTGTGTTGCAGTGGTACTGGCATGTGCAGTCTATTGACCAGACTGATGCATCTTGTATCGGTTTCACTGTTGACGGTTCGGGTCTCTAGCTCTGGGTCTGCCAACACCCCTACCACCGTGGCCACCAGTGCTGTGCTGCAGAGCTCTGCTACCGGCTTCTCTCCCCCCCCCGCTGCGATCTCAGCGGTCTCGATCCCCAAGGATGGTGCCTCGAAAGGGAAGAAGGGAAGAAGAATAAGATTTCTGGTCTTGTCAGGAGCAGTGCCAACTGCGGGGCTTAAGCTCCCGTTCTGTATATAAATTGTTTCGTGGTTAGGCCAGCCAATGTATCATACTAGCCTGCTTGCACTGGTGTCATCTTTTGAAGTACGAAGTAGGTCCTGCTGTATACGTCATGGCAGCCCTATCCCGAAACGGCAAAATTGCAACGGTTCCACGTGACCCGCGTGTCACTGGCGCGTACGCGCGCGTCGCAGCCCCAGCCTCTAATTTTGTCATCATCTCTCCCTTTCTTCTTCATCTTCTTCATCTTCTTCATATCACTTTGACTTCTATCTCCACATACCACGGATCTCTTGCATCTGACATACAAACGTACATTACATACTCACGCACACCGATCGGTCCGTCCAATTATCGTCCAGATTGTACATTCCACAACCGCCCGTTCGTGCATACATACCGCTCGACAAGATGTCTTCTACATCCCTTAGAGTAACTGCCGACACCTCCAAACGTCGTCGTTTCCAACCACCAATTACCACCTTCTTCTCGTCTTCCGAATCCCCCGTTATCACAAACTACGACCACAGCGGTAATAATGGAGCCCCGGCCCGTGTCTCGCACTACCACTACTCTGCCGCGACTTCCTCCCCGACACCCGTCGTGCCTGGAAGAGTGCAGTCATCGCTGCTGAATGTTGGGATGCACGTACGGAAGTCCGTCGCGGAGGGATGCAAGACGAAGGGGAACTTCCTGGAGAAGTCGTCCGTGTCTCCATCGACTACTGATGGCAGCGATGAGGAACACGACGTGGTCACCGACGAAGGCGATGCGTTCTCGCTTCCCTCGAGTAGCCAGGAGTCTCTGGCGTCGTCGACTGCTGCTCCGACAGGCCAGAAGCGGTCATATGATTATTCTGATTATAACGATGATGATGACTATCTGGCCGACGGTGGGTTTGGGGGTTCGAATACCGGGGCTCGAAGCATCCTTGCACCGACGCTGGGACAACAGAGACGACGGTTCATCGCGATGAAGCACGAGAATCAGACTAAGTTTGCCGGCGCGGGTGCGGGTGGTATGGACGTTGATGATTTTGAAGAGGCGTCCTTTCTCCGTCGGAGGGAGGACGTTGACATTGATACCTTTTAGAAGGGATTTGGTTATGGTCAAGCCAGTCCTTTTTGCTTGACTTCTCCGTCCATTGGCATACTTCAGCGGCAGAGCTTGATTTACCAGGATGGTCCCATGTACCGGCTGGTCTCGGTGCATGACCACCACACACGTGTCGAGACGCTTTACTTCCTTTGTCTTATATTTTAACCATTGCTTTTCTTTTTTTGCTTATCTGGCTATATGTTATAAGCAGACGAGGATCGGGTTTTCTAACTGATTTTAGGCGATGGATTGTACAAATAAATACCCAGGGCTACGGTGTGCATCTTATAAGGGACGGGATTGCTTTATTCGGGTTATGGATGGCAACGGATTGCTATAATTATTATGGTTGTATTTATCAAAATTCGAGACTGTATTATGGAGAGAATATCTTATTTATTACCTTGCCAGCTGCTTGCTTTCGTGATTCCGTCCACGTCTCCGAGTAAAGAGTACATCCCAACTCCACAAACATCTAATTATTCACAATATACTCACTCCATAGCATACATAAACTAAGCACACGCAAAATCACTGGCTGAATGGACACATGGACATGGACATGGACATGGATGAGGACGCAACTGATCACAGCTCATCCTTCTTAGGAGGCTCATTATTCGCCTTCTCCTTCTTGACTTCTTCCCTCTTCGCCTCCTTCTCCTTCTTCGCTTTACCGCCCTTCTTCGACTGGCCCTTACCACCAGCGCCACCAGCGCTAGCCGCCAACTTCTCATGAACCCGAGTTAGAATCTTCTCGAGCTCCTTAAGTCGGGAGTCTAGGCCCGAGATTGTGAGGGCCGGGTCGTCCGACTCGGTCAGACGCGACTGCGCTGCAAGGTTCGTTTCAAACCAGGAGTTTGTGGACTCGAAGGTTTTGCTTAGCGAGCTGAGGTCGGTGGGGTGGAAGACGGTGTAGCGCGGGCCGGTGGGTTTGGGTTGCGAGCTTGTTGTTTTGGATTTGGTGGTGGCGGTGGTGGATGAGGAGGCACTGGCGTAGGCGTCTTGTTCGAGGTCTTCGAGCTCGTCGGTAGACGAGGAGGGAGACGAAGACGGGGACGGGATTTCGCTTGTCGCAGATGAAGAAGAGGTCTGGGCTGCGCTGGAAGACGATGACGAGGAGTAAGCGGCTTCATCGTGCTTGATCTGCTGGTCCATGATGTCGATGACGCTCTTGGCGTTCTTCAGAACTTCTTGCATCAGCTCGACTCGCGCCGGACGACCAGCGCTCTCTTGTCTTCTCCGCTGGACGGGAAGAACGATATCCTTGAGGGCCTTGAGTCGTGTCTGGAAATCGGCTGTTTGCGCGTCCGCGCCATCACCATAGAGCCACTCGCTAGCGGTGGCAGAGAGCTCCTTGAGGATGCTAAGCTGGTCAGGCTTGATCGCATTGACGAAGTCATCGTCTTCAACGAGGTCGCGGCTGCGGTAGATGAAGGATTCAAGTTCATTTAGGGCTTCCTCGCGCAGGATACGGTCCCGGTCTGAGGCGTCGAAAGCACTCAGACGGGTGATTATGCGGTTGAGCTCTGCGGTGGACGGAGCCTGCAAACCCAGGGGCGAAGATTTGAGACTAATAGGGATGATCTCCGTCTTAGTCTGAGGTGTAGCAGATTTCTTGGCCTCCGCGGTCGTTGTCGAGCTGGCGTCAGGAGTAGTAGGAGTAGACGACGTTTGTGATTCCTCAGACTCCAGCGTGATCGATTCACTAGGCTCCCCGTTCTCTCCAAGAGGCACTTGTCCGTCTTTCTTGGATCCCAGGCCGAAAAAGCCCTTGACGTCCTCGACAATGCCCTTCTTGGAGCCCTCGACTTCGCAGTTCACGGAGCCAGCCACAACCTCTGGAAGTCCATCAACGGGACTGAGGCGAATAGAAAAGTTGGTGGTCATGTTCGCAGCCGTGCAGCCGAAGTTGTCTTTCAACTGAGCGACGGAGGCAGTCAGGTTCTGTGTTTGTACGCTCACAACAGGCAACTCAGCGCCAGAGCTGAGAAGCTGAGAGAAGCTGAGTTCAAAGTCGTCCAGGTTCTTCAAAGTAACTTGCTTCTCCGGTCCCACTCGAGATGTCGGAACGAACAGCTTCTGCTGTCTCTCTTTGCCGTCAGCAGTCCATTTCAACGAGACTGCGTATGCTGAGGCGTCGCTAGCGCGGATTTCCTTGACGCGGAAGCTAGGGCTGAGCGCCGCTGCCTTGAAAGCAGCCCCAAAAACCGCTGCTTCATCAGCGTTGACACTAGTCCGGACCTTGTTAGAAGATCCACAGACACG
Organism: Aspergillaceae sp. MA 6039; assembly: GCA_003004485.1. NCBI lineage: Eukaryota > Fungi > Ascomycota > Eurotiomycetes > Eurotiales > Aspergillaceae > Aspergillaceae sp. MA 6039. The sequence continues at coordinate 61,620 of PQMF01000004.1, read as the reverse complement.
TTCCAATTGCTTCTGCACGAATGGCGTGCGAATAGCACCGCCGTGCAAGATGACCGAATCGATATCACTCAACTGCAAACCAGCAGTTGCCAAAGCGTTCTCTAGAGGCCCACCCACTCTCGCAATATGTTGTTCAGCTAGCTCTTCGAACTTGGCCCGGGTGATGCGGTACTTGAAGTTGAGACCCTCTTCGTAGAGGCTCTCGAAACTGGCGCTGCTTTCGGTATTGGCGCTCAAGACTTGCCGCACCTTTTCAGCATCCTTCCATAGCCTTGCCATGGTCTTACCATGTCCCGCAATAGTTTCCGGCGAAACACGGTCCTTGAGCTTCTTTTCCTCGACCAGGTTGGCGACCATGTCCTTCACGATGAGGTCGTTCAGCACGTCACCACCAAGGCTCTTGTCCCAAGCGGTGCCCAGGACTTGGACTTCCTGGACAGTCTTGTTGAACCGGCCAATATCCTTGACCGCGCGACCCTGGAAACGCAGGACACTGGCCGTAGTGGACCCCGCACCCATGTCATAAACGACATGATACTCCGGCTTCCCACCGTCCGAAACGCTGGGAAACGTACGGCTAGTGGCGTAGTTCAAACCAACCGCGAGACCTTCACTGATGAACGCGTTGACACTCAACCCGGCCAACTTCGCCGCCAACTGGAGACTCCTCTTCTCTTCCGCAGTGTAGAACGACGGATAGGTGACCACGGCATCTCTGATATCAGAGCCCTTCCCGGCAAGAGTCTCGGCATTGCCTTTGATCTGCTTCAATTGCATAGCCAGGAGCTCTTCAACCAGAAATGCATCCTTCTTCTCCGCCTCGCCCAGCCTGTTACTCCGCAGTCCAACAGTTCCCCGCCCACCAGGAGCAGCCTCCAACTTCAAAGCAGGATACCGCTGCTGATACGCCCGGACCGTCTCATCGTTGACATTAAACGGGACACCCAACAAGGTCTTCAAGTTCGAATAGACGTCGTCGGGATACCGCGCCGCTAAACCAAGCGCATCGCCACCGTAGAATCGCTCCGGGAATGGCGCATTGCTTTCCTTCGTGGGCTTGAACGCAACCGCCGCGGTCTCTTTCCGCTTCGAATCTTTGGTCAGGACGATTTCGAGCGGGATACCGGGCTTTACTAGAGCGGCTTTGAAATATTCGGTCCCAACGTCGATACCGATCACCGCTGATCCGACGGCGGCTGCAGGCGCGGGGAAACTAAGGAGAAAGAGGAGGAATGGGAGAACCACGAGAGAGAGAAGAGGAGAGGAGGTAAGTGCTGGTAACCGTTGACGGCCATGAAGAGGCATTGTCTATAACTTTTCCGCTACAAACAGCCAGTTAGTTACCCCATGTAAAACCATCTCGAATTCGACACAATGATCACATACCTCAAGGCGGTTCAAAAAACAAACAGAAAAACAGAATATGGAGCACGTAATCCAGTCACTTCAACTAGGGAAGTAAACAATCGTTCGGAAACTGGCAGGGTCAAACAGTAGTGAGTTGAAAAGAACAGCCGACCAACTGACGAAACAAAACCAACCTCAATTCAAGGCGACCCAGCCATCCAGAAACTAAGCGCAAGGCATACAGGTCATCTGGCAAGAAGCAGCATAAAGAACAGCTCTGATTCGAGGTGTGTGAAGTTGCGATGAAGGAGAAGTGAAGCTGAGGCTGGTATTATTATACCTCTACGGCTTGAGGACACGTTGGGCCGAGTCAGTGCAAACACTTCCCGAAAAGGAAAGTTTGCATCAGATAAGGCTGATTCAAGCACCTCACGTGAATTTCATGACTATCATTTGGTTTCTCATGCTTGTCGTTCATTCTCCAGTTACATGCTTATCTACCGGCAAAAATCAAAAAAAAAAAAGGTTTTTGAGATCAAAGTAGGAAAGAAACGCCCCAACCCTTTTACCACTGTGATATACCGCTTATTGATTATCAGCTTGTCTCGTCAATTCCTCCACGTTAACCTTGGGAGCCCCGGCAGCTTCATTGTTCGAACCGGCGAGGTTTTCGAGGGCTTGCAAGTCCTCGTCCGTCAGAGCGTTGGAGCGGATGGGACGGAATGGTGCAGGAGAGCCGGAACGGGAAGTCAGGAACTGCAGATAAGGACCATTAGAAGCTTTTTTCTTTTTATGTGAGAAAAGATGGACGGGTACTCACCGAACTAGCAGCGCTGAGTAGGGCGATCAAGCTGGCTTGGACAACGTCCTGGTGGATACCAACGCCCCAGACTTGTTCCTTACTGCCGGCCGCTGTGCAGTGGATGTACGTAGCCGCCTTGACATCCTTGTTCCTACCGATCGAGTGCTCTTTGTAGTCGAGAACATCCAGATCAATACCCAGACTGGACAGGGCGTTGGCCAGGGACGAGAGGGCACCAGGACCAACACCGGTGATTCCGTGCTGGCTGCCGTCGATTTCGATGATCCCGGTGAAGCGACGTTTGAGGTTCTTGGTGTTGAGTGCTTTGCCAGGCTCCGGCGGTGCGGGAGAGGCGGATCGGTCAGTGGTGATGTTGTAGTCGACCAGGTTGAAACGCGGGTTGGTCTTGAGGTGGTACGTCTCTTCGAAGATGTTCACAATCTCTTTGGGGCGCAGCTCCCGGCTGACTGCTTCGGTTTCTCTCTGGACGATCTGACTGAACTCAACCTGAAGGGCACGGGGAAGATCCAGCTCCAGGGATCGCAGGATAACCCACGCGATACCACCTTTTCCACTCTGGGAGTTGACACGGATGACTGCCTCGTAGTTTCGTCCAATGTCTTGCGGATCGAGGGGAAGGTATGGAATCTCCCAGTCAGCCTCTTCCTCTGCACTAACGTTTTCGCGAAGCTTGAATCCCTTCTTGATGGCATCCTGGTGGCTGCCACTGAACGCGCAGACGACGAGCTGACCGCCATATGGCCACCGCTCGTTGACCGGAATCTTGTTGCTCTCTTCGACAAGCTTGATGACGGAATTGAGGTCCGAGAAATCCACATTGGGAGTGACACCCTGGGTATAGAGGTTGAGCGCAAGAGTAACCAAGTCAACATTCCCTGTTCTCTCGCCGTTTCCAAACAGAGTACCCTCCACCCGCTGGGCACCAGCCATCTGCGCCAATTCGGCTGCTGCGACGGCACAACCACGGTCGTTGTGCGGATGTACTGAAACCACAAACTTCTCTCTTTCAGTCATGCGCGAGCAGAAGAATTCGATCTGGTCGGCAAAAACATTCGGGGTCGACATCTCTACTGTCGCGGGAAGGTTAAAGATCATGGGGGCATCCTCCGTAGGCTCCCAAGCCGCCTTGACGGCCTGACAGATCTCGGCTGCAAATTCTGGCTCCGTATCCGAAAAGGTCTCCGGGGAGAATTCGAAATGCCACTCGGTGCCGGTGTTGGACGGGTCATCCTTGGTGATGGAACGGGCAAACTTGGTACAGCGCACAGCCATCTCCAGACTCTGCTCCTTGGTCATGTTGAACACGATACGACGGAAGCACTCGCTCGTAGCCAGGTAGATGTGTAGAATTGCTTTCTTGGCGCCCTTGAGGGAGTCGACCGTGCGGCGGATGAGGTCCTCGCGGCAGGGGGACAGAACCTGCAGCCAGACATCGTCGGGGGTAACCCCGGGCGTCTCGACCAGGCGACGGGTGAAATCGAAATCGGTTTGCGAAGCCGCGGGGAAAGACACTTCAATCTCTTTGTAGCCAAGCTCGACGAGCTTCTGGAAGAAACGGAATTTTTGCTCCCCATCCTAGAACACAATAACAGAATGGTCAGTCTCCTTTATCCACGCCCGGTATACGATCAGCCCAATTGAACGGCAAGATAATACCATGGGGTCTGGCAAACTCTGGTTGCCATCTCTCAGGTCGGTGGCCAGCCACCGGGGTGCCTTTTCGATGAGCTTATTGGGCCATTGGCGGTTTGGAAGGTGGAGGGGTTTGAAACGCTTGTATTTCTTCGAGGGATCTTTGAGCCTGCAACTGTTAGAGAACCATTCGGAACAATTTAGAAATACTTGCACTCCATTAATGGAGGGGAGTGCGCGGAGGATCGAAGTCCAGGCCTGATTGACAGAGCGGAGGGCGTGGAGGAGGGGCTTGAGGGGATATACCTACATGGGCATGACTGACGACAAGTGACGGGAGGAATGGGATGGAAGAAGAGAATACTGAGAAGACTCAAGGATGTTCAACCCAGAATACAGAGAGTATAGAAGAGAGGATCACAATCGAGATGGGGTGCAGCGAGGTTTAAAAGACGAAGTGAGTCAACGCCATGACGCTTTCTACTTTCGGTTGCCGACAGCGGATGGTCCCAAGGCACGGCACCGTTTACTACGGCGCTGGGCTCTCTATATGGAGACTACTGCCACACCCAGCATTACTCAGTGATACCAGCGCCATTATACATTTCTTACGATTTGCCCTCTTTCCGGGTGGAAATTATGCTGTTTTGACAGTTTTTTTGAACGGTTTCTAGCCCGATGACGGAGAGTTGGAGACCTAGGGCATCTATCAGGCGTCTACCAGGCATTTATAAGGCAGAAACACGGTTGGAGCCGGCTATCGGCGGCAACTCCTGCCATGAGTAAGCAGTCACTGACACTCTACTTGTAGAGATTCATATTTACTCTCTGGTTGATTATTAGGTTTAGATCATGGCAGCCGTACCACAAAAGTCATTACTATCTATAGGAGCTGTACAGAGGTTCCACTGGTGATGGACGGCATTATCAGCAATTCGACTGGGTCATCAATGATTCGTCAAGATTGAAAGTTTCTGCCATGGTGTTACTGGACTGCAGGGCAGGACCCTGTTTCTCATGTTGTATTTCGTTACTTCCAACCTATTTTGTCCGATCAATGAAACCACCTTAGGGCAGAACATTGGGCCATCTAAGCCTTCTTGTCCACGTGGCTTCACAGCTAACTCCTGGAGCCTAGCCTCAACGACCAGCAACAGTTCAAGATATCTGCTATATAGAGTATTTGGATATAATTTCTGACAGACCTTTGATTCCAAACAGTCCTAGTCGGGTTCGTAAAACCATGAAAATCCCTGCACGCAAAATTGGTTTCTCGCCGTCGGATGCGCAAGTCCGGTCCCCTGGCTGATGCTAAATGGGCTTGAATAGTTCGGTGTGTTGGTACGCATCCTACATACTCTGACGGGCAAGTTTTGTGTTCGACCTTAATGCCTGAAGGTTTGAAGCTGCCATCTTGTCATCCTGAACAAAGTTAGATCGACCCTAGTATACAAGTACTCGTTACTTGTAGTCAGCCCTAATACTATAGACGCAGCCAATAAGGAGAGCCCACACTCCCCGCCATTTTCTGCCATATTTAACCACACCGCCTCAGTAGATTGAAACTTTTTTCCGGCAAAAGGTCGGCTGTTGTTTGCACACGGAGCCATTCATTCGCGAGGAACCTGACGTGAACAAGAGGGGGATATTGTTGACTGGATATCAGTCCCAAGATAACAATCCTTAAATTATTTCTTAATTAAACCCGCGCCCTGGAAATGGCCCCGAACCCAGCAGCGAAGAAGCGGAATTCCGCCAAAGACGACGACTTCGTTCTGACGCTATCGGACGACGAGAACCTTCCCATCGAGAAAGATGGCGAGGGAGGAGAAGAGGCGACACTTGCGACAAAAAAGCGCAAGCGCGACACTGCCGACGCATCGTCATCGAAGGACAAGAAAAACAAGAAGCAAAAACAGCAGCAAGAGCAACTGACGAACGGGAAGGGTAAGAAAAACAAAAAGAACGCGCCCGAACCTAAGGAGGTAGAAGAAGAGGAAGATGAAGGGGGAGAAGAGGAAGAGGATGAGGAGGAGGCAGTTAATGCCGGCGAGGACGACGGCGCATTGAACCCGGATTTTGAATTCGATGTTGGCGGTGCTGCGAATCAGAATGTCGTTGAGGGCTTCGATGGATGGGGTATTGATGACGGGGACAAGGGTGGGAATAAGAATGGAGGGGATAAAAAGGCCGTCGATATCGACGACATCATATCGAGACGGCAGGCGAGAAAGGAGGTCGAGTCGAAGAAGCAGAAAAAGAAGGCCCAGAATGAGGACGAAGATATTCAAGTGGATGAGGAGGAGGACAATGAGTCCGACGGTGGACTGCCGGTTGACTTCAAGGACGATGAACTGCTTGCTGCAGACGGGTTCGGTATGGGAGCTGATGGCGAGGATGAGAGTGAAGAGGACTGTTCTAAGTCTGAGGATGGGGATGGCTCAGAGAGCGACAGTGAAGCTGAAGGAGAGGACGATGGAGATGGAGATGACGATGAACCGGCATCCGACAATGATTCCGTAGCGACACCCGTCGGTCATCCCGAAGACAATGCATGGGACGACGACTCGGACGCGGGAAGCGATGTCGACGCTGAAGAACAGAAGAAGCGGGATGCATTCTTTGCACCGGAAGACAAGGCCCAGGAACAGTCAACCGCCGAAATGGCGAAACGGTCCTTCCAAGAATTCAACCTATCTCGACCTATTCTCCGCGGTGTGGCCGCCGTCGGCTTCTCCAACCCAACTCCCATCCAGCGCAAAACGATTCCCGTGGCCCTGCTGGGCAAAGACATCGTTGGTAGCGCCGTGACGGGTTCCGGTAAAACAGCCGCCTTCGTCGTCCCCATAATCGAACGTCTGCTCTTTCGGCCGCGGAAAGTGCCCACCAGCCGGGTTGCTATCCTGATGCCCACCCGTGAACTGGCAGTGCAATGCTACAATGTGGCTACGAAACTCGCCACTTACACTGACATCACTTTCTGTCAACTTGTTGGTGGTTTCAGTCTTCGCGAGCAGGAGAACGTGTTGAAGAGACGACCCGACGTGATCATCGCAACACCCGGTCGTTTCATCGACCACATGCGCAACTCCGCCAGCTTCACGGTGGACACGCTGGAGATCCTGGTTCTGGACGAAGCAGACCGTATGCTCGAGGATGGATTCGCGGACGAGCTCAACGAAATCCTCACCACCATCCCCAAGTCGCGGCAAACCATGCTCTTCTCCGCCACCATGACAGATACAGTTGACAAACTTATCCGCGTCGGTCTCAACAGACCTGTTCGGTTGATGATTGACGCTAAGAAGAACACCTCCGGGACACTGACGCAGGAGTTTGTCCGGTTACGGCCTGGTAGAGAGAGCAAGCGATTAGGGTATCTTCTCCATTTGTGCAAGGAGATCTACACCGGCCGTGTAATTATCTTCTTCCGACAGAAGCGCGAGGCGCATCGGGTTCGGATTGTGTTTGGACTCTTGGGACTCAAGGCCGCGGAGCTGCATGGTAGCATGAGTCAGGAGCAGGTACGTTGTCCATCCATCCGCCTCCTTTTTTTCTGTCGCCTTCCTTGGAAACCTATGAAAATAACACAAAAAAAATATAGCGTATTAAAAGCGTCGAAAACTTCCGCGACGGCAATGTCTCTTTCCTCCTCGCCACTGACCTCGCCTCGCGTGGTCTGGACATTAAAGGCGTCGAAACAGTCATCAACTACGAAGCGCCCCAAAGCCACGAAATCTATCTGCACCGAGTTGGTCGAACGGCCCGTGCCGGCCGCTCCGGACGCGCATGCACAATAGCGGCCGAACCAGACCGCAAAGTCGTCAAGACAGCCGTGAGAGCAGGCAAAACACAAGGCTCCAAGATTACCAGCCGCGTGGTCGACCCCGCCGTCGCCGACAGCTACACCACGAAAGCGGAGCAACTGCAGAGTGAAGTCGACGAGGTGCTTCAGGAAGAGAAGGCCGAGAAGCAGCTCTCGCAAGCGGAAATGCAGGTCACCAAGGGCGAGAACCTGATCAAGCACGAGTCGGAGATCATGGCGCGGCCGAAGCGCACGTGGTTCGAGACAGAGAAGCAGAAGCAGGAGGCGCGGTCGAAGGGCGCAGTCGAGTTGAATGGACCTGGTTTGGCCAAGAAGGAGAAGGTCAAGTTGAGTAACAAGGATAAGAAGCGGTTGGATGATAGTCGGGCTAGGAAGGAAGGTGGTCAGATGGGTATGGGTTGGAAGAAGGGTAAGGCGGAGCGCGAGGCTCCGCCGTCCAAACAGAAGCAGGACAAGGGGAAGAATGCGAAGAAAGCCCAGAAGAAGGGGAGGAAATGATTGATTGTTTGATCAGTTGGGATTGTTGTAAAATACATATTATTGCATGATTGTTATGTATGCATCTCAGCTAGTACACAGGTCCATACTAGATAGAAATTTAACGTTCCAAGTTGTTAGCCCTAGCTTGGATGGTTGAGTTTAGACATTGCGTTTTGCGTTTAGGGCTGTCCTCCGATTTCCGAAAATTTCCCCTGTCGACCATGTAAAGCTCTCTCTTGCCCTTCGCCCGTTTTCTTTCTTTCTTTCTTTCTTTCTTTTTTTTTTTTTCGAAAGGTACAGAGGTTGGATCACACCGCTCCACTTGCAATAGTTTCGGTGTCATTGCCTAGTACCAGGGACTTTTTGTAGAAAACTTCGCCAATACATGGACCTGTCAATACTCCCCCATTCCTCAGCGCAATCTGCCGGGTATGTAAGCTAACAAATAGCCGCAACAAGTAATGAAGTAGAACCCATTTCCACGCTCGTCTCGGTTGCTATGAAGTGCTCAGCGGATAGCGGCACCCTAACGTGGGCGTGCATCTCATTCATGGGAGCTAGCGGTCTTTGCCAGATGCTCCCCAACCACGATACTGAACTGACCGCCAGCGGCGGCTGATACCAGTTTCTTACCTTCAACATACTTGCTATGAAGAAGGGTAGGTCTTTCCACTTCGTCAAGACCAGGCTGGCCAGCTTGACTTTGAGCATTGAAGCCCCAGCTATAAGTCTGCCCAGCTTCCGTAATGGCGAAGGAGTGGTCAGACGCTGCGGTGGCGGCAACCATCTGGCCATTAATGCCGTTGAGAATAGTCGGATGCTTCAGTATGCGCGGTCTGTCGTATTCATCGTAAATGATATCCGACGAAGGCATGTCTTCAAGTCCCATTCCAAGTGCCCTGTTATCAATGCGACCCCATATCAGACACTGGCCCGGCTCAGTAATGGCTATGCTGTGATCCTTTCCACCGAATATCGAGACAAGCTTGGCATGCTTTCGAAAGCTGCGAACCTCAGTGGGGAACGCCACAATTGCATTATTTTGACCAGCGCTCATCGGGACGGCAGTCTGTCCAAAGTTGTTAGATCCCCATGCATACACAGCACCGTTCTGATGGACAGCAAAGGAATGGTAGACCCCGACACCAACGTCTCGAATACCGCGAGGAAGAGCACATTGGTCAGGGACCAGATGATGAGCTTGGTGATGTCGGCTTGCGCGGCGTCTTCCAAGTTGATTTTGTTCATCACAGCCCCAGCTGAAGACAGTACCCTTTGATGTCAGTGCTAGAACGTGTTGTGCCCCAGCAACAATCTTGACGACATCATTGAGACCAGAAATCAAGACAGGGTTTCGCTGCTCTTTCTTATTTTCCGGGGAAAATCCAATCCCCCCATTAGCTCCCTGCTATCGTTAGCCAAAGGAAGACGAATGAACATGAGCTATTGGTAAACATACTCTAAAAGTTCCCCAGCCATACACTAAACCATCCACTGTAAGGGCGAAGGTTGCACTGTCCGACGCCGCCAGCTGAGCGAAAACGGTTCCCTTGGGGAATAGCGAAGGATCTACAGGCAACGGAGTTGCTTTTTTCAGATTGAGGGTAATTTCATCGTCGTCGCTCTCGTCATCGGATTCGGCTTCGCCATTGACATTATTCGCGCCGTTCGTGTCTGCTTCCTTCTTCTCTTGCTTGGTATCTCTAGCCAAAGTGCCCTCATCGTTGACACCCCAGGTGAGGATTCGATTGTCATGGGTCAGAGCAGCAGAGTGGACTCCTCCAACGGCCACATAGACGATTCCCACACTGTCGGCCGCCAATTTTCCATTGAGAACCGGGCGTAATATTTCCGACTTCTTTGTCAGATCTCCGAGACCAAGCTCGCCATAGCAGTTGGTTCCGAACACGTAGACATCCAGTAACTGGGTAGGCACGTCGTTTTGAACGGGTGGATGTTCTGAAGCTTTACCTTTCTGTCGCTTCTGGCTTCTCGTCGATGGTTCTGCGGGTTTGTCGATCACGACTTCTTCGGCCTTTCTCTTGCGTCCCAAGGATGCGTGCGCGGACGTCCCGTTTGACCTTTTCTGGCCAGCAGAGCTAAGGTGGCGTTTGGAAGGCATTTCGGAGGATGACTGGCAGCTGTTGATTATGAAGCTGGGAAGTGAGGATAAATCTGAGAAGTAGTCGTAGGAGTGTTGTCAAAGAGCTTCTTCACTGCTGCATGTTTATCTTCCTTTGGAGCTGGTGAATAACAAACTAGTCAAGGTAATGTAATGCATTGTTGGCATCTTACCACAATTCACTACTGAACTGTGCATCTCTGTATTCCATATATACACTCAGTATCTCAACCACCAGTAGATATAGTGAATAACTTATAAGAAAAGGGTATATTACACATGAAAAGAAGATACATTGATGCAATGTCACGTGCCCAAGCACGTATATTAGATAAGCATAGATAGTTACTTAGGTGGCTGGCAGTTGTGAGTGGTTGCAGGCAGTTGTGGCATGTAGTGGCTGGTTTGTTACATAGTGTGGCAGATACTAAGTGTGGAAAATTAGCCCTCACCATCTGCATACTTGTGTTGTAGTTGTAAACTATAGTAATTAGATATTTCTACTATCTTTGGTCCAGCACAATAAGGAGCATCTCAGTTAGAAACCTAGTACTCCGTACATAACATTAATAAAACTCAGCAGTAAATATTGTGCAACCAATCCTTAAGCTATTGTAGTCAGTATCTCCAATTAATTGAAATCTATTTTAGGCAGTTGCTACTGATTTACTACAAGGAATCTGCTAGAACAAATAACAAACACTCTAAACAGTATTAATTGTATATTCACTGCCAGTATTGTAGTCGGGAAATGCCTCGTGGCCGCGCCACCCATTTTACTAGCGAATCCGCTAGGTCGATCCCTGCAGTCGCTTATCTTCATGTATCTTAGAAGCCAGGACAACTACGCTATACAACAGTCCGGCAAGCAGTATACCACTCAATTAATCAGTCATTTTATTGCTCAGTTCGCGCAGTTGCTTTCTCCCATTATTATTGCTTTGTCCATCCCTTCATAGTCATCGTGTTCTAGCGCTACGGATCCCCTTCGTGGCCATATCGACCCGCTGGTTCTGATCCAGTCACGACGCTTCCCCGTTGTCAGTATCACAAAGATATTTTTTTTTTAAGAAAACTGGACTTCTTCTTCTTAGCAACTACCCACAACACTTACATAAATCTATTAACTTCATGAAATAAAAATAAACCAGGTAGGTATCAAATACCATGCAAATAAAGGGCAAGAACTGTACTCGAAAGCTCATAGAAAAAAGCAGCGGATGATATGGAGAACGACGAGTCCAATATAGAGATTGACTTCAAGGCATTGGAGAGTGGGGAGGGCAGGAACAGTTAGAACCCCTTTCCCAGAGAGCCCTATTGAACCTAACAATTACATAGAGGGGGCGACTTTTGGGGTCACCTCAAATAAAAAAGAACTGCAGACGATACTGAACCTCAACAACGAGAATGAGTGGCGAGAATGGTTGCGATCTGGATTTGTGCGGAGTAGTTAGGACTCCTCGAAGTTATCTTCATGCTCTCTCCATCTCGCATCTTGCTTTCTACACGGCCACTCCGGCTGTATACTCTATCTCTATCTCCAGAGGCTGGGGTGCACCACATGGGGCGGTTAGCAGGCGGCGCAGCATATCCGACAGCCCTATGTTTGCAACTTAATCACTAGTCAATGCCTTTACTCAAGTGGTTGTGCTTGAAAAGTAGATTTGCTGGGAAGTGAGTGGTTTCTCTCCCTTCTCAAAGGGGATGTTTTGGATTGGCTTACAGGACGCATATATGGCTGCTCAATTATGATATACCCTAGAGACAAGTTTCCTAGAGATGTATAGAATATGTTGCTATATGGAGGGAGGGCATGAGGCAGCATAAGTATAACGGCCTCATGGTGACAGTCATGTCCATGGAAGAAGTAGTAGGATTATGGGAATCCCTGACTAGTCCTAGTTCCAATCGGGAATTAAATCCTTATTGGCAAAAACTTTCATTCTGGCAGTGTCAGGAAGCCCGCTGCCTGCATGGTGCATTTTACAATGCAAAATCTTGATGACAATCATGAAGGCCGGTTGGCATATATCCTTGAACTCGCAATATATCTATGGACTCATCATAATGAATTCTAACAGAGAGAAAAGGAAAGGTCAATAAACGTCTTCTTGGAGCAGCATTCTATTATAACTCGTAAGGATACCCTCTCGATTTGGCCGTCTTGGGAGGTAGAGAGGACGCAATTCGAGGATCGGTAATAGGTTGACCACTCTCAAAGTCAGTTGCAGTCCGACGAATGGTTTTGGGAAGCTTGTTGAGTGACGAGTGTCTATTTTGAAGCCTTTTTTACTTTACTATTACTTCTCAAACTGTGGGCTAGTTGACAAGGATTTCTGGTCATGTTTATGTTGGTGGCATGGAGGTTGAGAAACCTGGGGGCAGCAATCATGGCACTGATGCAGAAGCAGTGCAGAAGCGGCGCTTCTGTGTTGCAGAGACAACAAAATGAGATTGCCTACCTAGGAACATTGTAAACCTGGACCTGGTGATTCAGAGGTGTTGCCTAGTTAGTTATTGAATATATGATTAATCAATAGTTTGGGTTTCATTGTCATTAACATACAGGGTAAGCAAGCAGAGACGAGAAAAAAGAAAAAGAAAACGAAAGTGAAGATAATAAATAAAAGAAAAGCAATTCATCAGTGCATGACCAGCTAGGATGGTGTAAACTCAGGGGTTTCGAATAATAATCACTGGTGTCCATAACAGCTGGAGCATTACTCCGTAGACTTGACAGAATGGGAACTGGTCACAGAAGATGCATGCAACGTAGGATGCTTAGCTAAATGAGAATATTTCGAGACTGAAGACCCTGGGAACTTTAAGGGGATCGAATTTACTCCAACACGGAGCGAACTGGTAGGCTTCTTAAGTGTCTTTTTTTGCCGAAGAGATGTGATTAACTCTGCGAACTCAACATCTCTATCGCCTCGGCCTTTCCGAAACGCAATCTCATTTGCCATCTTGGAGGTGAAAGTTGCTCGCTGACCTCTTCGAACAAAAACTTGCTCACAGACATTGTGCGACCCTGAGGACCAACAAAGTGTAAATCTCCATGGGCCTCAGACCCATGCCCGGCGTAATGAACCAGGATGAGGGTCCGGCCAGCCTTATATTTTGCTTCAACGAGTATATTATCGGATTGGGGACGCATGAAGAACCCCGGGGCTGGGTCCGACTCGGGGATAACTAGTTCTGTCGCGTTAGGGAACCCGAATGCTTTCAGAATACTCTGGAAGCTCTTTGTGTCCTTCTCCGATCCAGTATCATCTTGAAGGCTTTTGTGGACTTGACGATACCGCTAGACTACCAAAATGACCATGGCCACTGTTAAGTGGTCATTACAGGTATTTCAAGTATCTGCCTATTCAACACATCTCCTTGCCATCGGATTGACATGGAGATTGTGTCGACGGACGATCTCGCGTGTTGGTCGGCCACTTTTTCCATGACTTCGTTGAATTGCTTGATATCGAGCTAGATGACCGAAGACATTGTTCAAGATATGAGGGAAAGAAAAGTATCAAAAGTGTGATAATGAGGCCGATGGATGGTGTTTAGCGCGATGGATGTGACAGGGTGTCAGAAGAAGATGGCTTTAAGCCCGAGCCCCAGTAGGCAGCCACCACCTACCCGACTTGGTCTTTTTTTTGCAGTTCCTACTCACACTGGTCTCTATCTCCTTAGACAAGCCCAGGGGGTATATTGAATAATTCATATGTTCTATCAATTTATTAACTTTTAGCCTCCCTGTCTGATTTGGTGTATCACCCTTCACTTCTCCATGTGCTCCAGCACGTCCACATCACAGAGGCAAAACCCACTTCAGCTGATGACTCTGGAATAGATGGTGAATTGGAATGCTCTATTTCTGCTTGTAGTGGCTCAAGACTGAAGCTAGCCAGGTCAGTTGGACACAAGAACAGCGGTAGAAGCATGAGACAACAGAATTCAATAAATACATAAGGCCTATTGAAGGAATTAACCTGTGCCTGTGAAATAATCTGAGACCTGGCCAATGGATCTCATCACAGGGCTACCAGAAAGCCGGACATTTGATTTCTTCTTTTGTTTTTGAGCCCTATAACCCTATACGCACCCCACTTGTGTAACTTATCCAAAGCCCTATGGAGGGTTCCCAGTGGGCGTCACGGCTCGTCCTGGTAAATAAAGAGATGTCATCTCGGTATTCCATATAAAATGGCGCCTCCATATGTCAACCACAAAGTACCTATAGAGTCTAAAATTCAGTATATGAGTACTACAGCAATAAAATTATGTTGTTTGAGGGGGAGAGGTCAGGCTTATATAGATGCAATGGATGTGTTAAGGCAGCAGGTGGAAACCTGCAAAAGCAGCAAGAGGGTCAGACTATGCCTAGAGCAGTAGACACTATACTACAAGGGGTAGCCGGATACTGTGGCAGGCGGCAGATGGATGGTTCAGTGGCAGCCGTTTCTGGCGCCCCGCTAACCAGCACAAAAGTTAACCCTAAAGTCTTGTAGCTTCTGTAGCTCTAAATGCTTGAATATTGAAAAATATAGAAATACAATGGTGGTTTATATTACTTGGAGAAACATTAATACATAAGAAGCTGTCTGCTTAGTGAATATAGGTTGATTGCTGTAGTATTCATATACCAAATTTGAAACTCATTGAATGCTTTGTGATTGAGATATTGAGCTTATGGAAAGTGCCATTCTATGGAATACAGAGGTGCGCAGTTCAGGAGTGAATCAATAAAGTCGCTACTAAAATGCGTCTCTTCCCTTCTCATCTGGCTTCTCTTCATCACCCTCCTCCCTTCCTTTCCTTTCCACTTCGATATTATCGAACGTGTTTGTCAAAATGGCCCGGGGACCCTCCCACGTCAAACCCAAGAGATCTATCAAAAAGCCTATGCAAAAGGCAACTGTTACCGAAACGGCTCGCGAACACCAGAGCAAGTTCGCATCCAATGTCGACAAAAAGATTCTAGATAGGATCCAAAAATGCCTGAACCGCGCCCACCACACCAATACATCAGAAGCAGAAGCCAAAGCTGCCCTCTTTGTCTCTCAAAAGCTCATGAGCCAACACAACGTGACTCAAGCGGATCTCATGGCCGCTGATCAGAATGACAACAAGGCACATTACGGCGGACAGAGCATCGTGCGCATTACAAAGATCGCAGGCTCATCCGACAGAGTGGTAAGGGAGGGGTTTACAAGAAAATTGGCGCGCGCAATGTCCACCCTATTCGACTGCAGATCCTTTTCCACCGATTATCGCACTCATGTTGGCTGGACCTTTTTTGGCATCGCCGACAACACCGTTGCGGCGGCGATGGGGTTCGAGATGGCTCACAATAAAATACTGGAGTGGGCTTGTGCCTATAAAGGTGGCTCACCCACTTGTAGCTACCGTCTCGGTGTGGCAGATGGCCTTGCAGCTATGGCCTATCGGGAAAAGAAAAGAGAGCTTCATGATGTGCAGCTCAAAGAGCTCGATTTCATTGCGGCCAAAGAACGCGAGGAAGGATTGGAGCGTCAGCGAGGGCTTGATCGCTTACAGAATTTACCGGCTTCCCTGGCCGATTCCAGCCCATTGGACGCTGCGAAAGACGTCGCCGAAATGATGCGGGATCCTGATATGACCAACTCCGATAATGAGTCTGAGGTTGATGGTCTTGATATCAAAGCCGATTTCGACGCGGAGGATACAAAAGTCATAGACCTCTGCGACAACGTGGACGAAAGTATCGAACGGTTCACGAAGCGAGAGCTATCTGAGCCACTAGATCCCTATAAAATCCCCCAATTTCAACCAAAGCCAGATGCCAGAACTAAAATGGAGCCTGAGTCCCGATCCAAGCTCCTGCTATGTCCCTGGGATTCTGGAATGCAGCTTGATCAGTTCCGAGCGACGGCGGAGCAGGTTGCTGATGATTATTTGAAGCAGAAAAGCATCAAACTACGCAACAGAAAACACAGGAAGTCACCGGCTCGAGACAAAGATGCCTATCGGCAGGGTCAGCGGGATAGCGCGAAAATTGATGTCCGTCACTAGATGTGCGATGGGATATGTAGATGCCGAAGTTGGACCCTGGTCTCTTCTCTCCTTTGATGTCTATGCTGTCGTCGAGCTGCTTTCAAGGAGGATAGAAAAGAAAACTTGATGTCATTATTTAAGGATAATATACTTCATAGTAGGTGGAGTCTTCCCATGGAACTGATTCTATCCATAGTGTAACACCACGCGTAATAGGAGGACGACCTCTAGCATAGATGACGACTACCTATGTGGAAGAAGTTACTACAACGTAGGCTCTCCCAATTTTCTCAACCTGGAGATGCGAGACCTCAAATGTTGTCGAAGGATGAGATCTCAAGCGATGATGCTGGGCGCCTTGGGAGATTGGGCTTTATGGCATTCTCTTGTTGAAGAATATACATTGCAGAAAGGCATTATTTTTATTGTAAAAATCGACGAATATCTAACAAAGTGAAGTAGGTTCAAGATCATACACAAAAGAATCTAAAGAAAAAGTTCGAAAGAATAGAAATTTCACCGTTTGGTAAAGAAACCTGACATAAACCAAAGCGCCTAAACCTGGCAAGAAAAATGCCACTCAAAATCTCAAGATACAAAAACTGCTTCTCGCACGAGACAGTCAACTTAGTTATTGACGCAAGACTCGAGTTGCAAGATAGCGTAGAATAGAGGGTTTAGCACTCAACAGAAGCACAGAAGCCCTAAAACTTAAAGGCACTAGTTCCTGAGAGTGCCGTCCTCGGCAAAACCAACTCCACGCACTAGGTAACTGGAAATAAGGCTGTGAAAGATACAAATTAGCATCAACGATCTGTAGACAGATGGCAACCCAACTTACAATCGATTGAATTTGACACGAGTCCCTTTGAGCAAACCCTGCTGTTCAAAGCCATACTCCCTCTGAAGCCATTCGTGCAACCACTTGTACTGTGGACGCTCATCGTTGGGACAACTGATGATAAACATAAGACGGGCAAGTCGGCGTCGACCTCCGGGACGATAACCGGGACGGTCCTCCCAGCTAGAGTCGAAGAAGTATCCACCTAGGGGGTTGTAAGTCGGATCACAGACTTCTAAGAGCTTGTCCATCAAGCATTTTCCAATGCCGCGGCGCTTGTACTCGGGTCTGACGTATAGCTCGAGCTCCGCGGTGAAACGAGCCGCAGTTCGATCGCCAACAATATCAGTTGCGAGGGCATAGCCTAGGATTTTCTGCGAGGATCTGTCACGGCTCCGCGCGGAACGGCGCTCAGCGGCGACTATGAAGGGCAGCATCTCCCGTTTGGCGGTTTCGATTCGCTCACGAATTTTGTCTGCATCATGGGGAGATACATCTACCGTGAGGGTGGACTGCTGGATAGAGATGTTGACAACTTCACAAAGCTCGGGAACATCGCCGAATTCGACCGGACGAAGGTAGAAATTGGCCTTGGGAGTCTGGGGGTTGACAGCGGGCGTGTTCTTGATACCCTCAATGTAAGCATTGCGCGCCCTCGCTCTTCGAGCCTGCTCTTCTTCCTTCTCTCGCTCGATATGTCGCGCCCAGTTGTAGCAGTAGCCCTCCACCGTTTCATGGTAGTGCAGACGAGTTTCCTCATCATCCCAATCAAAACGAGTGGTAAGGTCGTCGAAATCAGGGATCAGGAATGACTTCTCTCCATCCGCATGAGCGGTGCCGTCGAAGAATGCCGGGTGATAGATATCGACATAGCAGCAAATCGGTATGGTAGAATCCAGCCAGCGGCGAAACCAATCGCGGAAAGCCTCGTAGCCGGAACAGACACGAGGACGGTACTCCCAGTCAGCATAGAAAGCGTCCCCCCAGTTATGCTCAGCGGCCTGGTCTGCGCTACCGCAGTGCTGCAGATCTTCGGCGTTCATGCGAAGACCAGATTCCTGGCCAGACGCCTTGACCGTAAGCCCAGCCTCCGGCGTTGGCTCAGACAAGAGAATCAGCCGTCCGTTCTCGACAACGGGATAAACAGCAGGACTTTCTGCGTAATTTTTCCATTGTGCTTCATGTGGATCGACCCATGCTCCCTTCTGCGAGCCCTCGGACGATTCGTTCGCACTTTGTGGGGCAGCAGATGATTTGGTGAACGAGGATTTGCCTGGAAGAGCCGCACGTCTCATGAGCTCGCGATAGATCTCAGAATTAAGGTCTGTTCCGGGTCCCTCTCTGGCCTTGGCCAGGGTCTCGGGGTCAGTTGACGGCGTGTCCAGATCCTTGAAGCGGTTCATATGAGCATTTGTCAAGATCTGCTGCTGAAGTTTCTTCAATTCTTCCTGAGTAGACTGAGGCGCAGGCTCGTATGGGTCCTTCTTTGGGCTACCTGCAAAGCTACGCTGAGACGGACCATTGTTTGCAGACGCACGTCGCGGAGTCACCTTGTTACTCTCCAGACCCAGCTCTTCGGGGTTAGGAATGTTCGTTCTGCTGTCGGTTCGTCGATGCTGTCTGGGACCCGGGAAGCGTCCATACTGGTTGCTCGAAGAACTTTGGTCGGGCGTCTGTCGAGATCGAGGAACAGCAGCCTGTCTCCTGCCGTTCACTCCAAATCGACCATTTTTCAGCATGACTTCGTCTTCGTCTGAGGCATCGGTGTCGGGCATCTTGTCACTGATAGACGGCTCTTCTAGGTACCAATCAGCGATAAGGTTCGGCCAGACCCGTGAGAACGTGAATAAAGTAAGTTACTTACTTTGAGATGCAGCAGACGGTAGAGTATTCTTATCACGAGACAACTCCTGACTTTTCACCTGACGAGGAGCTGGTTGAGAAGATCTCTTTCCTTTCTTCGTCGAGGAAGAGGGAAGAGCGACTGGAATGGCAGTCGACAGTGAAGGGGTAGATTCACTGACGGGTTGGCCGCTCGAAAGCTCTTCTGAAAGATTCTGCTCAACTGTACCCAGAGCTCCCTGTCCTTTTTCTTCTTTAGAAGACACGTCGCGGTTTTCTTGGTTCTCTCCCTGTTTACCCTGCTCGTGGACGAGAGGAGAGAGGGTTGTTGGCGAGAGGCTGTGGCCAGGCAATTCAGTAGGACTCGGACTGTGACTAGGGCTCGTAACCGCAATTGAAGGCACAGAGAAACTCCTGGCACTATTGTTGGTGTTGTTGCTGCTGTTGTTGCCGTTGTCCTTGGTTGTCATGGCGAGTTGTGCAGGGTCAGGTGTGATCGATGAAGAAGGATGAACTCCAGTATGAACTCCAGGGCCAGGGGAAGAACCGTACTGCTTCAAAAAGTTAGTCTGAGTAAACAGATAGGTCTTAGCAGCTTTAATCCTTTCCCACAGGTCCTGGTCCTCATCCATGATGTCTTTGTGAAGGTGATTCTAGGGTTGATGACAGGACTGTAGTAGGGCTGGATAATTTAGACATGGGAATATTTATTTCTGTGGGCGATGATAAAGAGCCCCTTGAATAGAAATTCACTGTAAAAATGAATCAAAACATCCAAACAAGCAGATTCAAACTGAGTCCAAAGAGGGCACAGTGAATGATGGAGTATACAGTGCTGTCACAGTGTGGGTGGCAGAGGGCAAAGAACAAGAGCAACACTCGATGCAAAAGACAGACTACAATATAAGATGCATTTTCTTTCTGTATTATGTTAAATATTTCTAGCTGTCAAAATTTATATCTGCTTGTTTTGCTGCTCTGCTACCACCCCCCAAGAGCATACAGGAACTCTCCACCATCATCAGCGCATCAACCAGAAAACCTCTTTTTTCCACTCCCCTCAAGACAAACCCCCCCATCAACCCTTTCAAGCCGCCATCATGCTTTCGATATTGAGGAAGGCTCGATTAAAAGACAAAGAAATGCGGATTCTGATGCTGTATACCTATCTTTTCTTTGATGAGACAATAGCAACAGAAATGCTGATGCTCTCCCAGGGGCCTTGATAATGCGGGCAAGACAACCATTGTGAAGAAGATCATGAATGAAGACGTCACCTCAGTCAGTCCAACGCTAGGATTTATTATCAAGACAATAGATTTTGGCGGGTATGACACCTTTCTAGCTTTCTCATTTCTTATTTCTTTTGGGAAATTTTTTCTTTTTTTTTCTCCGGTGACATTGCTGATTTGGTATAGGTACCGGTTGAATATATGTAAGAGAGAACCATAAGGTCTCAGATCATCAACTCACAACATCAGGGGATGTGGGAGGTCAGAAAACGCTTCGATCATACTGGAAGAACTATTTCGAGAAGACAGATACGTTGATTTGGGTTGTGGATGCGACAGACCGGCATCGGGTCGATGATTGTGGGGAGGAACTGGGAGGGTTGCTTTTGGAAGAGGTATACATATTTCTTCCTCCTTGATCTATACTTCGCTGATAACTGGCTTGTCTAGCGGCTCATGGGAGCCAGTTTGTTGATCTTTTTGAATAAGACCGATGTCGAAGGATGCATGACAGAAGATGAAGCTCGCCAGGTAAGGCCCGGAGAAGAGAGAGGGGAGGTTCCTGTATCTGCTAATCATGATCCATCAGCGCCTTCGCTTGGATACCATCAAAACGCATAGGTGGACAATTCTGCCCTGCAGTGCGATGACAGGACGGAATCTTCACGAGGGTCTGGAATGGGTGATCCAGGATGCAAAGGACCGGCTTTTTCTCTACTAACCGGCCCACGAATGTAAATACGCTGATATGACACCCTATTCGTTACGAAGACATAGTCCAAATACCGCATACCTATAGAACTTGATATGTCTACAGAGTGCAGACACTCACGCATACGCGAGTCCAAGGATAGGATGCGATCCACTGGAAGCCCGGATTCACGACTGTCTAGACAGCCAGACAATAATGCTTCTGAGATGTGATCCGTATAACTCGGCCGTCAATAAGGAGACCTAGCTTGAAGAAATATTCCCAGTACTTGCTAGAGCGCTGAAGGACTGGCGTGTTGCTACGGCAGACGCGATGGACACAGGTGACATGAATGAATACACTGCCGTGTTGATGCCATCAATTGTTTCCACGGTCATGATAGCGAAGTGTCCTGTGCTACCTTTGCTAAGGTCTACTCCGTAGTAATAATAGGATATGAACGTGTGAAGCCTTCGTTACAAGGCTGGAGATGCTCTACGGGGTACTACCCCGTAGAGTAATACACCTCGGCAGGTACCATAGCCAGGAACCACTCCCTACTATTCCCGGCGTTCCGACGGAGGAAAATTAAAAAAATCAAAATCAAAATCAAAATCAAAATCAAAAAGAGCTTAGCTGAACGGTAAATTATGAACGCCGATTAGCTTGACGCCAACAAACCGGATTATCCGCTTTCCTCGGCATCGACGAGCAGCACTAAAAAGACCGGCCGGGCACCGGATCTTCTGATCCGTCAAGCGAAAAGAAAGAAAAGGAAGGGGAGGACGGACGGATGGATCTAGGAAAAAGGAACCGAACCAGGAACCGAATCAGGAACCAGCAAGTCAGTTCCCAGGAACCACAGGAACGCTTCAGGAACCACCCGGGCAGCAGGAGTGGCTCAGGGACCGGTGATGCTTCCGAGTGATCTGTCCCATGCCACCCGCTTGATATATCCGATATTCTTTATGACGAAGCTTGGCTCCGTTTAAATAAGGAGTAGTTATAGTCCATGATATTATGTATTCCATTCAAATTTCCGGCTCCCTTCGAGAACGCTTTAGCGGCTTAAGCCCAGTGCCGGTTCGTCGGGACGGGAGAGATGGCTCCACTGCCTCAGGTTCTCTCAGGTACCATCGATTCAATAACAGTGATCGAGAGGAACATAGGACAGTGGCAGCTGGTCAACAGTCCTCTGCAGAGAATGCAGTACACAATGCAGTTGAGATGCGAATAGACCAGCCATCCAGCAAGGATTGAGAGCAGTAGTCGTGTACCAATGGGGCTGGATGGATAGAAAGAAGGTCGAATGTGATTGACGGTCATAACTAATAATAATAGTAATTCTAATAAAAGAAGGCTCTATGAGAATAGTCGAGGAGTTTCAGCTTTTGTCTGTCTGTTGTTGGCGTGGGAGAGTCCACCACAAATCAAGCGGCCGTCATCATAATCAAACCACCACGACATTATGACTGCCCGATTTCTTCATCCTCATCTCCATCCCATCTCACGATCCTGAGTCTTCTTCTTCTTCTTCCCTTCATATCTGTTTCTCTGAGAGACCATTCTCGTTCTAACCATCTTCCCTTCCCTTGCCTTGCTTCTGTCTCTCATCTCTCACATTCTCTCACTCTCTCGCCCATTTCCTCCACCGTTCCTGGGGCCCGTGTTCTCGCGTCTTCTTTTCTTTTTCTTTGCTTTTTTCTTTCTTTTTTTCTTTTTCTTGATCCTTGCTTCGTTCAATTCTCCCCCCCTTGAACGTCTTCTCTCCTTTCCTTTTTTAACCTGGCTGGAGGTCTTACCTTCGCCCCAGTCATGACTTCTCCCACCAACACCGACGGGCCCGAGGATGTCAACAATTTTCTCTCTCGGATCCGCGAACTCGGCGAGAAACGCGACAAGGAAGACTCCGATCAGACCAAGAAGTTAGAAGACGAGATTTTGCAAGGTCGAAAGGAGCGACAGGCGAGAAGAGCTGGTAATGCTTTCTGTCCCTTCCCCTCCCCGCGCGCCAGAGCCATGGTTGCTGTTTATTATGATTGACTCGACCCCTCCATTGTTACCCGGGATTGTCTGTAATATATTTTTGCGCCAAATAAGAGGATCCAGATACTAATTTACATGTCGCTGGACTGATTAGAACGAGCACGATCGATCAAAGATTCTCCCGTGCTGGACACCGCTCGATTAAGCACCTCGTCCATCGGCTCACGGCCAATCGACCCCCCGGAGCACTTGGAACCAACCACTACAACAACGACAACAACCGAGCTTGAGACACCCAAAACTCCAGACCAGGCTAGCTCTGATCACGAGTCGACTGGGCCTGAAAGCGGTATGCTGCGAGGCGCCAAGGGGAATGAGTACGGAATGGACACATCTCCGACGAGACAGACGCCCACATTAGGTCGAAGAGGTACATTATCCTGGCAGCAACGACCGTTGTCGCGAGAATTTGGCAGTAGATCCCTTTTTTCGACCTCCCCGACTCGCACAAATCGTCTTAGATCCATGTCAACCGCCACCAGTGACACTCAGGGTCAGGAGAATACACCTGCCCCGTCGTCCAATGATGCTGCGCCCCGCCAAACCGCAGACCGAGAAGTTGACTCCCCAAAGCCTTCGACGGACACTCCCACAGAAAGCTTGACATACTCGAATCTGGATTCAAGTCGCAAAATCGAAGAAGAGGTGTCCGCTACGGACCTGGAACCTACGCCGGAGCCAGAAAAGCCCTCTGATCATCAAGGTGCGATCGACGAACGCTCCCGCTCTCCGTCCAGAGTAAGTTCGACATTCGGGGACAGCAGCCTAGGAAACCGGTATTCGAGCATGTCGTCCGTGTCGACAACAACTGGCCTTGGATCTCCGCTTCCACAGTCGAGTGCGCAGAGGTTCGAACCCCAGAAAGCGGAACCGGGTTCAGAGGAGCAGCTGCCACCATCTCCCACCCAACGACGATTGTCCCCAGAGCGTCCATCTTCGCCAACTAAGGGGCTTGGTGGGTTTGTCCAGAGCGCCATGATGAGGCGGTCCGATAGTGTTTCAAAGCGGTGGAGTGCACAGATTCCATCGGGACCCAACCGGACAAACTCTGTTGCCAGCAACCGCAACAGTATTGCTGTACCTAGTCAGGGTGATGCCTCTCCGGTATTGAGCAATAAGCTGGACATAAACGGCCCGGCGCTTTCGTCCTATCGACCTGGTTCCAGCCACAGCGAAGCCACCATTGTCCATGATAATGCAAAAGAGAACGAGCGCCCCGTAACTCCTACCATGCCTAGCGACATCAACACGAAGAGCGAGGAGACTGCTTCCAGACCACCTCTTAATACTAGTACTCACTCGCGATCGGCTAGCACACTTGATAAAGACAACCAGGGCACAGAGCATACCTCAGCAAGCCCTGTGGTTTCACGAACCATGGACCCGAAACGGTGGAGTCCAACCAAAGCTACTTGGCTGGAGAGCGCCCTAAACAGACCAGATTCACCAAGGCATAGGAAGCAGTCTTCCCAGTCATCCACTTGGTCCAAGGATCGACAATCGCGAGCGAGCGTGGATTTGAGCGCTTGGTCCAAAGATCGTCAATCGAGAGGCAGTGTTGATCTTAGTTCTTGGTCGAAAGATCGGCAATCCAAAGGAAGTGTTGACTTAGGCCGAAAGAATAGTTTCAAGGAAGTTACCCCTGTCGGTCTGATGCGTTCGGTTCCTTTTGGTGGCCACTACAAGAAACCCAGCATCACTGGCATACCAGATCTGTCTGCCAGCTTGGATACCAGCAAAGGGAAAGAGCCGTCCAATCTAGAGTCGGTGGCCAAGGAGGCGGAACCATTGACCGTGGATACATCCGCTACGCAGAAGGGCAAGGTGAAGGACGAGATAAATGAAAGGCAGAACGAAGTGACGAGCGAAGCTAGAGACCAGGTTAAGGCTAAGGACGAGGCTCCTCCCTCTCCTTCTCCTGAGAAAAGCCCGCAACAAGACACTATTCCCGAGACCGAGACCACCACTCCGGAGGAGAAATTGGACCACAGGCCTTCACCACTGTCTTTAACACCCACACCAAGCATCCCGCCATCACCCTCGTCGGCTCGTGATCCTACCTCACCAAAACCGAAAATACAATCACCTGTGATGGACTTTAGAGCCAGCCTCCGGCGCCGCGAGGTTGCCAAGGAAAGTGCGCCGAAAGAGGAACCGGAGTTCAAGAATGTCTTCGGAAAACTAAGAAGGACCGAAGCATCCAGTTACGTTGCGCCAGACGCACTCAAGAATAATATCCTTAAGGGGAAGGCGGCGCTGAATGCGACTGGCGGACCCAAGAAGTCCGCCAAGCATGATGACTTCCAGGAGAGTATCTTGAGACAGAAGGAGGTCGTCCAGACTACTGGAGGGTTGTCCAGGCGGAATACTGTCGAGGAAAATGATTCTCCCTCCCAGTCCGTGCCCGAAGCCATCGCGAAACGGAATAAGCTCGCCAAGTCGGGCAGCGTCAAGAGCAACATTTCTGCTAATGCGTCAGCTTCGCCTTCGCCTTCGCCAGCTTCGCCCGAACCTAACACCCCCGATATGTCGAGTGAAAAGTCGCCTTCCTTATCTCTCCAGCGTAACGAAGTTATCGAAAGCCTGGAAAGCTCCCAATTCACGTCTGCGCCTGAGTCGTCCGCTGCACCAGTCGCACCAGAACCCCAACCCTCCGCCACAGACCTAGCGTCCCCCAGCGACGAAACGAGCTCCGAAACAAAAAAGGACCAGGTGGAGGATCAACCACAGAAAGACGAACCCGAGCCGGAGCATGAAAGGAACTTGGGTGAAGAGGCAACTCAGCCGGTGCGTGCTCTGCCATCGGAAACAGTCGCCGCAGTCGCTAGTGCACCCACTGCACTACCTGCTGCGTCTGAAGGTCCTGCTGCTAAAGGGAATAAACTAGCAGGCCGAATCAACCCTTCCTTAGCGGGTCTTTTGTCTCGCGGGCCTCCTCCCCTCGGCGCTGGTGGCGACGGACCGAAAAAGTCCATGCCCACGGGCTTAGGCATCACCGGACCAAGCGGGTCGGAGTCCTCCAGCCGTGTTCCCGGTGCGCCTCTGACGCATATAACCAAGAATCGTGTGAGAGGACCGAGAAGACGTATGCCGGGGACCACGGCTACCACATGTCAAGCAGAGCCCTCCATTCAAGCTGATCCCGAGCCCAAGTCCGAGCCCGAGCCCGAGCCCGAGCCCAAACCCGAGCAACCGTCTTCTTTTTTAGGCCAGCGTGAAGTGCCTGGTGATGAGCCGGGGCCTCCTATTCCTGAACCCGAAGTACCTGCTCCACGGGAGGAACCAGTTGTGCAACCCGAAGCGGCCAGTGAATTCGAACCTTCTGTCGCGCAACCGGAGCTGTCTGCCCCAAAAGACGAACCTACTGTGACTGAATCCGAGTTATCCGCTGTGGATGAAGCATCTGCTCAACCTGTATTGTCTGTCCCAAACGATGAGCGTTCTACTTCACAATATGACGCTCCCGGATCGTCTGTCTCAGAAAAAGAGGCAGTACTCTCGAGCCCAGAAGCGGAGCCTCCTTTTACGGAATCCGAATCATCACTGAAAGATGAACCGGTCACTGGTCTCGAGTTGGGAGTCCCAAAAGATGAACCAGCTGCCACGGGAACCGAGCCATTTTTGAAGGAGGAGTCACGTGCTCCTTCTGAACCGCCTGTCCAAAAAGATGAACCTCAGCCTGAGATGTCTGCATCAATGGAAAAGCCATTTCACGAAGAGTCGACTGTCATTAAACATGGGACTGCCACATTGACGGATGAGCCATCTGGTGAGCCAGGGTCGTCTGTCCCGAAAGATGAGGCATTGGTAGTTCAGCCTGAGTTGCCTGTTAGCCAGCCGGAGCCTTATGCCCCACAGTCGGAACCCTCTGCCCTAGAAGGTGAGCCATCTACGCAAACCGAGGCCGCTGTCAACCAGCCTGGGGTACCTGCCAGTGAAACTGAGTTATACGCGCCAGAGGGTGGGCAATCTGTCGCTGGGTCTGAGCTGTCTGACCAAAGTGATGAGCCACTTGATCTTCAGTCTGCCATTGAACCCGAACAGCTCTCTAGCGAATCGGAGCCCTCTGCACAACCAGAGCAACCTCCAAGTGGTGATTCTGTTCCGGGTGACAAGGGCCCATCTCTCGAGTCCACGGGAGATGTTAACTCTGGATCCCCCGACCGATCTATTGGCGACTCCAACAGCAACTGGCCGCTTCCTGATGGCGAACCGATGATCATAGGCAATTCCCAGTCTAATCGAAGTCCAACATCTCCCTCTACGATGAGGAACCTTACAGGAAATCCCATGGAATTGAGGAGTTTGCAGGAAACAACAGGCAACGAGACCAGGCCACCGCAAGGGAGCGTCACTCCTCAGTCCAAAAAGAGACTCAGTGCGCTCTCTCCTAGCTCCTCCCATTCCTACGAGGATGTGGAGAACATTGGTGACTCTCCTGCGCAAAAGCCACCTGTTCCACCAAAACAGTCACCGCGCACCCCTACAGCTGCTGAGCAGCGATGGAGTCCACGAGGTCGCTTCTCATCGCAGTCCCCATCTCCTCTCCGGACAAGTTACAGGGAAAATTCAGCTGAGTTGCCCGCTGGCAGTCCGCGGTCTTTTGCTGGGTTCCTTCGCAATAAGGCTTTGCCCTCTCCTCCGGTGCCACCTAAAAGGTCTGGCACTGACTTATCGTCGCCACGATCTTCAGCGTCGCTGGTCCCACTGGCTGATGAGTCGATGGAGGTTATCTCAGACTTCTTCAAGACGTTCCCGAGGGCGAGTGACCGGGTGGATATTGATCCTCAATTGATGCTCACGAGTCGGACTGACGATCTCAAGATCCGGACGGTCAAGAAACAGGTATGGGAGATCACGAGCGATGGGAAGAGACAGGACCTCCCCGTGAACCAGGAGTACATTCTTTACCAAGGCAGCATGTACCTCTGTATCCATACGTTCGAGTCTGACGGAACCACGCGCTCCGAGGCTCACCTATGGTGTGGTGACGACGTGCCAGACAACGCCGTAGACGACGCCCAGTCATTCTCGCGCAAGATGGCCAAAGAAAACGGCTGCAAACTCGAACTCATCAAGCAGGGCAAGGAAACAACACGATTTATTCATGCCCTCGGCGGCATCTTGATTATCCGTCGCGGATTCAACTCCCGCTCGAGTCTGTCCGCCTTGTACATGCTCTGTGGACGGAAGCACCTAAACCAGATGGTATTCGATGAGGTTGGCTTCTCGCAGCACAACCTGTGTTCCGGCTTTCCGTTCGTGATCTCCGCGCCGTTTGGCAAATTGTACCTGTGGAAAGGAAAGGGAAGCACTGCGGAGGAAATCGGCGCTGCACGGCTCATCGGCATGGATCTTGGGCTGACGGGTGAATTCGAAGAGGTCACGGAAGGCGAGGAACCCGAGAGTTTCTCTGAGATTTTCAGCTACCGCGATACGGAACAGTACATGCAAGCCGATTACTGGCAGGCCAAGCCGAATCACGAGCATTTCCGTTGCCGACTGCTCCGTGTCGACCATGAACTCGGACAGCGATCTGGGTTCTGGATCCGACGGCCTGGTTCCTCGTCACCGGTTATCCGGCCTAATGATACCGTGCAAGAGGTCGAACCATACTGTCTCAAGGATCTTTCGGCCAAGGGCATTTACATCCTTGATATCTATTTCGAGCTCTATGTGTAAGTTCCTACTAAGTTTCTACCCCTTCCCTTTGGCAAAATGACCGGCAGACTAACAGATGTGCAGCATCGTCGGTGAACAAGCCTCGAATCGCCCTGCCGAATTCGCATCGGCGGTAGTATTCGCGCATGAGTACGGCATTCTCGCTGCATCGCTCCAGGATCGTCCGTTCATTCCCAAGAGCTACGTCTCTATCGGGGGTCTCCCCAATGCCTGTCGCAGTGCGTTCCGCAAGTGGGATAGGGAGGCCTGGCAAATGCCCCCGCAGGTGCTTCCACTGAACGCGGCAATTGATGCGATTCGGTCGTAATTCTGAATCTTTTTTTTTTCTTCTTTGCATAATCCTTCATCTTGTTGATTTTGTCCATATACACCCTGTGTTCTTTTTCTCTTCATCTTTTTCATTTGCTTGATCTTGTGCATACTTGGGTCTTGGTTCTTGGTTTGGTTCTTGGTTCTCGGTTCTCGGTTCTCTCGTCTGTCTTGAGACGGATGCCTCAGCATGGGATTATGATAGATTTGGATTGTCCGTGGAGTTTTTCTTTTTGTCTCCTTTTTTTCTTTATTTTTATTTTTTTTATTTTTCTGGGAAATATCTTTTTTGATCTTCTCGTTTTTCTGGTCGAGGAACCTACATAGCAGATATCATTGTCTGGAGTTGAATTCTTCTTGGGTGGGCATTGGTTTGTACTTGGGGATACTACCTCAGCGTCAAGAGATGTTTTATTGAGATTTTTCCCTTTTTTTCCTATATTATTTTCGACTTTTCTATTCCTTTCTTTCCATGGCAGTGGATGTAGTAGTGTCTGCCCAATCTCCATTTTCACTGCTTATAACTAGTGCCCTTCCTTCACTCCCCCACGGCGGATTTCTTTCCCTCTTCTTTTCTGTCTACTTTTCTTCGCTTCTCCATCTCCTTCTCTCCATTCCATTCCTCTTTCACCCTTCCTTCTTTTTAACCTTGCGCTTTGCCTCTTTGTGATGCAATTACCGTCAAAGTGTCGCAGTGGTCCAGACTGATCTTATTTGTGGTAGAGATACTTACAGTCCAGGGCACCTTTGAGACAGCAGCAAGCGCATACATCCTGCATATCGTCATACATACTCTTCGATCAGACTAGAACGATTTTACGACTCCACGAAACGAAGAAGAAGAATAAATAAATAAATAAATAAAGAAAAGAAAGAAAGAAAGAAAGAAAGAGAGAAAGAAAGATAGCAAAACCATGAATTTC
Source organism: Aspergillaceae sp. MA 6039 (assembly GCA_003004485.1). Taxonomy (NCBI): domain Eukaryota; kingdom Fungi; phylum Ascomycota; class Eurotiomycetes; order Eurotiales; family Aspergillaceae; species Aspergillaceae sp. MA 6039. The sequence continues at coordinate 31,788 of PQMF01000004.1, read as the reverse complement.
ACCATCCAGCGTGAGCTCTCCCAGCTCGACCCCGCCGTCCCATTCCGTGCTTCAACCGACCACTGGCACCACACCTGGGCCAAGACCTTCTATTCGCGCCCCGAGCTCTACATTCAGCCGCGATCGATCGCGGAGATCCACAAACTCGTGGTTCTCGCGCGGCGCTGCGGCCGTCGTCTCGTTGTCGTGGGCAGCGGCCACTCACCTTCCGATCTGACCTGCACTTCCTCTTGGTTGGTAAACCTGGATGGGTTCGCGCAGGTGCTGGATATATCGCGCGAAACGGGCGTGGTGACGGTCGAGGCGGGGATTCGCTTGTGGCAGTTGGGAGAGAAATTGGAGGAATATGGACTGATGTTGTCGAATTTGGGGAGCATCGATAGCCAGAGCATTGCGGGGGTAATAGCGACGGGTACCCACGGTAGCTCGATGCAGCATGGCCTACTGTCGGAGTGTATTCTGTCGCTGACACTGATGCTGGCGAATGGGCGGCTCGTGCGCTGTACCCCGGAGCACAACCAAGCTCTTTTCCGCGCGCGCTGGTGTCCCTTGGAGCGTTGGGCATTGTGGTCGAGGTAACATTCCAGGCCGAGCCGATGTCCAAGGTCGTGTGGCAGCAGCAGCGCCAGCCGCTGTCGAAGGTGCTGGCGGAGTGGTCACGCGGACTGTGGACGGCGCATGAGTTCGTGCGGGTGTGGTGGCTGCCGTACGAGAAGAGCGCGATTGTCTGGCGTGCGGACAAGACCGACCTGCCCGAGCGTGAGCCGCCCAAATCGTTCTACGGCCAAGCACTTGGCTACCACGTCTATCATAACCTACTGGCGCTCTCGAATTACTTCCCGCGCATCCTGCCTTGGGTCGAGTGGTTAGTGTTTGGCTTACAGTATGGCTTCAAGGCCGAGTCCGAGGTGACGGAGGCGGTCCAGCCGGCTCGTAAGGGCCTCCTGATGAACTGTTTGTACTCGCAGCTCGTCAACGAGTGGGCACTGCCGTTGGAGAAGGGCCCCGAGGCTATTATCCGTCTTTCCGCCTGGCTGCACGGTGACGTCGAAACCGCCCGTATTCCTTTTCCCGTGGAAGGCGTGTGGGTGCATTGCCCCGTGGAAGTGCGTGTGACCAACTCTACGCTGAACAAGAAGCCGCGACCCTTCCTAGACCCAACCTGTCGTGACGGTCCGACTCTGTATCTCAATGCGACTCTTTACCGGCCGTACCTGCGGGACCCGCCGTGCCGCGCTCGATACTACGAGGCCTTCGAGTGGCTGATGCGCGAGATGGGCGCCAAACCGCACTGGGCTAAGAACTTTACCGCGACGGGCAATCACGAGCTGCACGCGCTGTACGGCACCGACATGGACGAGTGGCTGAAGGTGCGCAACGAAGTCGACACCGACGGCATGTTCCTGGGTGAATGGCATTGTCGTAACCTCCCGCTCTCTACCGGCTCTGCTCTTGTTGGGGATGTCTCGAATGACGCCTTGCCACTGCCGCTGCTCGAGCGCGAGACTGTTGTCCGCCACGTTGGCGTTAGAGGTGCTGGAGATGGCCTGGAATGGATCGGCGATAAGCGATGGCAGCAGAAAAATCCTATTGCCTTGTCGTTGGAGAAACCCGGATCGCGCGATAGCTATGAATCCTCGAGTGCGACCAGCGCCAGTGCCAGTGTCAGCGAGGATAGTTACGATCTTCTGGCGAGTATCACTTCCTTTCCACCAGAGGCGCATCCATGATCGATTACGAATCATTCAAAAAGATATGACGGTATGATATAACTAACAACCAACGAATCATGATCAATCACAATCAGTCACGACCAGTCACGATTTCATTATTGATTTGGTGTCTTCCAATGAACAGTCCTTTGTCACATTGCATGACCATTTCCTTTCCTTTCACTTTTTGCAATAACCTCAAGTGTTTTCCTTTGTTTGTCCTTCAGGGCTGATGCTGAGTGACTGGACTCGGGGAGGAGTGTACTCCGTACGTCGCGGTCCTTTTTCCATGTACATTCTTTTACTTTATTCGGAGACCAAAAGAAACAGAAAAAAAGAAAAAAAGCACCATAGAAGCCCTAGTTCAATCAGATATCGAATATCTCAAATATCCCGCAGGGAAATGAGTTAGTTGGTCTGTCTGCGTCACTTTCCTCGGCTCCGGTCCCCTTGTCTTGTCGCCTCGCCATGTTATGAGTATAATATTCCATACGCATCTACCTGATGATAGCTTATTCTTTTTTCTTTTTTTTGTATTTTCGTATTTTCGGCGCGAGATCCGACATCAAATACCCTCCTGTCCGTGTCTTCTCTCCAGTGATCTGGTCTTACTACCCAGCGTGGTCTGCTGACTCTGTAATAATAGTGATCAAACAAGCATGATCATGGAGGGTTATCCGGTGTCCGGGATGAGTGACTCATTTGCTTGGTTGGTGAGGTAGAAGGGTTGGAATCCGAGTCTTTATACTGGACGGACGGCAGTATTCTCTGAGAGATAGCGACCAAATAACGGAAAGCCAACAGTTTAGAAACGATATACCCAGGATAATGATTGGTAGCCGCCGGAATAGTGCATGGCAGTAGGGAAACCCTGGCCCATAACAGAATCATCTCGAGGGATTAATTCTGTCCGTATACACCGTCATGCACTGAGTACGACTACCAAGTCAGCGTCTTGTCCGTATATTGAAGCGACGGAACAGTACATACTAGGATAGGATAGTGCTCCATCCTTCAGTGATCAGTGGTGCAGTAGTCGCCTGTGTAAGAATACATCGGCTATGCAATAAATGCCGGGGGAATGTCTTTGTTGCTGAAGTGTGTATGCATGCAGGTTGCGTCTATCATGAGACCTGCTACAGAGTAATCTGCACTGTGTCTGTATGTCTGTTGTCTGTCTCTGTCTCTGTCGTCATTTGGCTTGAAGTCGAAGGTGAAGTGAGGAAGTCCCGTGACCACAGCCAACCTCACCCTTCCTCCTCTCGGTGTCTTCTTCGCTTTAACGTCTCCCACACTGGCCACTACTGCTCACCCGTTCCTCTCCAGCATTTTGCAGGGATCTGGTGTCTCACCGGGTTTTATTACCGTTATTGGCCCTTGATCTCGTTGTCACTGAGGATGGGATCATGTAGTCACAGCATGAAGATGACCTTCTTTCTTTCTTTTTTCTTATTTTTTATCTTACCCTTTTAGCCGCCGGCGATCATACAGCACGTCAATAATAAGACTCGGTGAAGAGAAGAGAAGCCAAGGAAACAAAGCAAGGAGGCTGCTGAAGTAGACCCTCGTTACTTTTGTTGTGCTGCTGCTGAAGGTCCGTCCTAAAGTCCCGGGTTGAAAGAAACCCGGATCTTCAGGACTTTTGCCAAATGGGCCTAATGGGCCTAATGGGCTTGCGGGACAAAGAAAGCCTCATCCTCGGTAACTACTAGCGCATCCTATCGACTGACCGGCGCCTGTGGATGATTATTTGCTACTGTGGACAATAACCCTATGGCGCAGTGCAGCAACATCGACCAGGGTCAGGGTGCGGCGTAAGCCCCCCTCTTTTCTCTCATACTGATTTGCCTTGCGCTATTAAGGATTACTGCCTATTATGGTCGAAAGATAGTCTGCCCCTCATGTTGGCCCCTTGGGGATTTCTTTTCCGTTGGGAGCGGGGCTTATTGTTACTCTTTGTTGCCGTCGATTTTGACTGATCCTTGTGCTGACTTACTTGTAGACGTTTCAGGGCTCCTATATCCTCTGGCCGGTGATGTCACTAGGCGTCTTGAGTTGTGTCTGACAGGCTGGTGGTTATTGACATCACTCGTTGTCGTTAGCCTGCATTTAGGTACACATGCAAACTCGACAGATACTGTACGAATGTCTGGGCATTGCAATATGACTGGATCCCGGTGAACTGAAGTTCTTCGGTGCCGGTCGGATCACACATACGGTTACTGCTGCCGCTGTTGTCAATGAGTAATAAGCTGTTCCTCTTGTCCAACTATGTCCCGGTCATTCAGCATAGTAATACGGAGCACCGCAGCGCCTGTTTCGCCATGTGAATTGATTTCATTTTATTTGTTTATTTGTTTATTTTTATTATTTTGGTCGCCTGCCCAATCCTCGGCAATTTTCTATGACTGCATTTTCAAGCATTGCCATGGGAGAAATGGCGGAATTGCTCGCTATTGGAACCCCTCATTCTTCTGCAAAAAATTATGTACAAGCATGTCCGTGCTACGGTACGGAGTGCTTTTGACACAGGACGTCAGCCACAGTCGCTTAGTACCAGACAGTAGTGCACCTGCCACGCTGTGTTGACTCGAATGCGGCCGTGCTTTTGTCAAGAACACTAACTATTGTACAGACTTGAACCCAATCCGCAAAGGAAGATTTACAAATTGAATCTGAAATGGACCACCATGCAAACATAACGTGAAGCACGCGGTCGTCTACCGCTGACTGGGGATCAACGTGGGGTGCTATTTGGAAATTTGAAATATCGAGTTTATCTGTACACCCAATTATGCGGGCTGTCGAGTGACAGGCGCCTGTCATGTTCGGGCCAATATCATTGCCCGGTGTGTTCACCGATTCGCGAAGGACTGTAGATTGATTGGCTTTGGCCCTAGAAAAGAAAAGTCCAGGAATCTTCGCTGAATATACTTGTTACTGACTGACCACTGCGGTGGGTACATGCAAAAACGGGACAGCTACTTCTGACATCACGCACCGCGCAAATCTCGGAGTCACGATAATCTCAATTCTTGTCATCCTGTCCCTCGCTGCCCAAATGACCGGGGTCCTCTCCATGGTTATCGGTTCGGACCGTTCACGGGAATCCCTCGTGGCCAGCGACTCTGTGTCAGCCGCCGTAGTGAACACGGGGCAACAGCCCCAACTCTTACTACAGGCAGGGCATGTACTATTTGTTATTCTGTTGCCCAGCGCGGCCTTCCACTGAAGTACATACCTGTCACAGCCGCCGGAGTCGCGAAACACCGAGCAATTGTCGCGGTTGGCATCGTGACAAGCAGCTAGCCAAGCAGGCAGAGACAGACAGACCATTCACCACGTCACTGTCAAGCATCACACACCGTACACCGATAAACATCAATCAATCAAGGTGGGGGGGGGGGTGTGGAATCTGGAAAATCATCGTGTGCTTGCTGCTTGCTTATGCGGGGCGCAACAGCTTCCTTTCTGGTTTTTATCTTTGCATGGCAGTTGGAAATTGTGCGCGGGAGAAGTAATATCCCAACAGAATGGCGGCTCGCCGTTGTTCTTTCTTTGAGGGAATAAATATGTATACTCCCCCTCTCCCCCACCTGCTCGTTGCTACCCAGTATTTCTGGCTATCTGTTCCTCCGTACCTTTTGGCGATATATAGTCAATTCGTCTGTGATCGCTTTGGGCTCTCTGCTGCCTTTGAGAAGCAATTCTCTGGCATCTTTCTTCTACATATTTCTCGCTTTTACCGCGGGCAGCCTCAACCTAGTGCGTGCGAATTATATCCAGATGTCTCGGCAGCCAAAGCTTCGTCCAAAGACGCATATCCCAGGTCTCTCAGAGAACTGGTATGATCTCGCTACTATAGCGAAACTTAAGGAGCTCGAGTACGGCCAGGGAACTGCAGAGGATAGACGAGAGCAGCGCGTGTTTCGGGTCAAGCGCAAGCATGTTCTGAAGGCCTGTGACCGGTGCAGGGTTAAGAAAACCAAGGTTAGTGGATTATTGGAGGGAGGTTTTTTAAGATGCCACCCGTCTGGTTGCTGTTGATGTCGAAATTCGATATATACTTATCCTGGGCTAGTGCGATGGAAAGCAGCCTTGTAACCGTTGCTCGACGTATAACCACCCGTGCTTGTTTCGGGAGAGGAAGGCTACGCAGACCAAGGTCTACTCTCGAGGGTAAGATAAAAACCTCAAAACAAAGGGGAAGATCATTATTGACGCTGACCGCGAACGGTTGTTCAGGTTTGTTGAAATGCTCGAATCCCACCACTCCCTGGTGGTAAAAGCACTGCAGCAGCTATACAAGCATTGCATCAACAAGGAGGGGTTCCCGGGAGAGCCACTAGCAGAAGGCGCAGACGGCTATCCCCTAACGCACACGATCCTAGACCGCCTGGGGCTCATCAAACAAGCCGAAGAGAACCCCGACGAGCCAGAAGAAGAATCAGAAGACCTGCAGTATCTGAAGCTCCTATCCACCTCAACCGAGAGCAGCGCGACAGCCGAGCCGTCGCCAGAGCCCGTGACTCCTCCCGAGCCCTCATCCACCAACTGTAGCCCCGTCGATCCTCCCCTGGGAAGCAGCAGCGAGCCGTTCAAATGGGATATGCAAATGCTCCCATCCTACAACAACTACTCGAACCCCGCATACCACAACGGCATGATGATGTCACGCCCATTGCTGGCAACGAACCTAGCAGAGAGCGATATGTCCTCATGCATAACTGCCGATTCTGGCCCCGGTCAGGGTACTAGTGCCGGAGCTGCTTCCGCTCCATACTTGTACTACACCAGCAAAGACCCTAGGAACAGCCAAATCCACCCACCACTAATGATTGGACTGGATTCGGACCCGCATCGACAAGCGGCGGCGGGACTGCCCGTTGATATCATGTTCAATGAATGTCATCTTGCTCTCCAGGGACAACAGCAGCAGCAGCAGCAGCGGCAGGAGCAGGAGCAGCAACAGCAACAGGCTCTATATGCGCCTTTTGCACGGGGCTGGTCCTATACCTCTGGATGATATGTCTATAAGCCCTAGAAATATTTGATGTGAACATATGTTATGCATGACGACCTACTCTCATCTTTTGCATTAAGTTTCTCGAGGTGTCTAGTTTTCGCATTTGCACTTTGCTTGTTTTGCGCCTGCTTGCTTTACCTGTTCTTTGCTTTACTTGCTTTCAAAATACTACCATTGCATATCAATCATTTTGCACGAACAAGTGGTTATCACCAAAAACCCATCCCATCCATATCCAAATATACCCCTCGTGTTTTTTTTTTTTGGTTATCCCGCTATGCTGCTACTGTGATTTCTGTTTCTGTTTTATCGCAATGGTCTAGGGCTAGACACCATCTGCCTTATACACTCGCTCATCCGCATCAATGTTAATTATCCATACATACGACTAGACGCATACGTACTTGAGTTCCTTATACATAATTATATTTAATTTTCCACCGAATTCACATTTCCCTATGCTACCAATAGTGACATAATCGCCGGCCATCCTCTTGAGATATGTTTGCTAAACTGTCGTCTGGGTGGCTATGCCCCGCCAGCCTCATTTTACCCAGCTTCATCAATGAACCTATCATCATTGACATTTTTGATTGAGCATGACCCGAAAGGTGAAAGAATGGACCGAGCAGCTTGACTGAGGCCTTACTACGTATGTTGATCCGCCTACGTTGGTGACGGAGAGGAGTCCGAGGGAGCCGGCTTCTGAGTTGATGTATGATATCATGCCGAAGGGAGAGTGGATGCTGGCAAGCATTCTGTTCGCAACCTTGTAGTCCACGAAGGGCCTTTTTCAGGCGAAGGATAATGGCGATGGGGAAGTATGACTGGACGAGTACGGATGGTGCGGCGTTTACTCTGTATGAGTTATTTGAACGACACAGATTCTGGACCAGTCGGCAGGGCGCGAGGGTCGATGGGGGGACCACCAGAAGTCCTGTGGTCGTTGGTTGAGGACGATTTTATCCCTACTCGTCCAATCGCACTGCCCATCGCCACTGCTCTTCACCCTAAAAGGGCCATCGTGCCCGAGATTCCAAAACGAATGCTTACTAGCGGCCGCTCTTCCGTTTGTCATTATCTCATAGAACAACTCAGAAGCCAGTTCCCCTGGATTCTTCTCCGCCACCAACGTAGACAGATCAATATGAGGAGGCCAGGTCAAATTGCTCAGTCCATTTTCCCAGTGCATTCTCGTTGAATAGACCTTCCTGAAGAGCAGGTTTTTCTTAATGTTTGTGATAGTGAGTAAATGCTGATACAGTATGCAGCGGAGAGAGTTCTGTTTGCATGACATCTATCACAATTCTGCATATATATTTCTGAATAAACATCCTCAATCTGTAGCATCCTTGCAAGCTGCAGCCTTCCTATATTGAACACCTCACACACAGGTGACAGCTTCATCATCAAGAATCATCTAGATCAACCTCCTCTTTGAAAGTAGTCTTCATTAAACATAATATCAAAGAAAACAACACCCAACAAAACACTCTCCATTCACACAAACATTACAAGGACAAATCAACAAACATCACTACTCATTTATCTCACCAGTCAACATAGGAAAACAATCCATCACACTGTATGACCAATACAATCTATAATGAAACACCCTTATCAACAATCAACTTCACTCAGCAACATTCTCAAACCTCACTCACATACAGATGGTTTTAACGAAGAGACCGTCCTTGCAAGCTCCGGCTTTTAGACAGCGTCAGCTGTCGCTGACTGTAGCGTCCTGCTCAGACTACACACTCTTTATCGGTCCGAAGTTAGACCCTCCAAACTTCTTCGTATCCAAAGCCATCCTAGACATTCCATCCTCGATCTCCTTCTCCTTCTCCTTCAACGACGCATCACCACCTTTGTAAGGCAAAGGTCGCAAAGGAGGTCCAGCAGAATTGCTGACAGCCGATGCCCTCACATACTCCATCTTCCGAAGCAACACGTCAGCATAACTTGCCTTGCCGCAAACATCGTTGGGACACTTGTAAGCAAACCGAGTTTCCTCCTTATCTATAGGATCAGAACAGAACATAATCTCCAACTGAGAATATTCTCTCCCACATTGACAACTTGGCATCCCAGTCAAATCCGAATAACCGCCGCTGGATCGTTCGTCCACAGGACGCGTCCCTGCCATACCATCAAACACAGGGGGCACTGAAGAACCACATTCATCCTTACTCTTATCCACCGACGAAACGCGACCACGCTCTGGGGCGGAATGCGCTGCAGTCGAATCACCTGGGCTCGTCACCTGCGGCTGATCAAATCGCGCCTCCCCATGTATCGAACCACTCTCTGTGTGACCTGCTGGGTTTTTATGACTCTTGGGAGAAGATAAAGAGGAACTCTCTCCTTGAAATTCTGGTTCATCGAACCATAATTGTGAATGAGGAGACGCCCCTGGCGCCTTAATTATCGTCCAACCGTCATCTGACATGATATGAATCTCACTAAAAATGAATTAGAAAGCACACTGCTACCTTCCCTACCACGGGGAATACTCGAAATTTATACTATCAGCGGCTGCATCAGCCTTACGTACACGTGTCCATCACCTGTACCGCGGGGTAATCTCATTCTCTACTAGAGAATTCCCTAAAAGGGAAAGTCCACCAGTCTCGAGCCCTTCACCAGCGTATTCTACGATATCCGGTAGGCGGTCAGGAGTTGACCGCCTTTGTCATAAACAATACCGTCTCGATACACAAGACTAGCCCTTCGAGGACGCTAGCGCTGCAGCCAGCCAATGGACGCCGGCCCCTCCACCGGCCGCGTGGATCCTCCCATACCAAAAATTCACCCTCATCAGGGAATTACGCTAAGGCTTAATTACGTCTCAGCTTTTTAGGGCAATGTTTTATATCCTGGTGGAACCTACTTTCGTCTCCCCCCAATACTACCTACTGTCCCAATAACACTTGAATACTATCTATTCGAACATCCCGTTGCGCAAACACACAACTTCTCGTAAATCACAGGGCTTCCCCCTCCCCCCGATATTCCCCGTCAACATCTCTCAGTCTGCGATTTGAGAGAAAATTGATAAGCCAATAACAACAAACATACCAAGTATCTATATTTCGCTTACTCGTAGTAACCCTTTATGTCCATATGTATAATTGCACCCGACGCAATGCCTTTCTCAAATGCACCTGCTCTCATCGACCCCGGCGAGTCAAAATCCCTTAGCCATGCGTAACGCAGCCCCGCGAGTTGATAATTGCGGCATTCCCGTGTTGGATCATCTTCTGCAGCGCGATTTCGACTTTAACGCGTTTGGCAATGCATCAGGCTTCCACGCAAAGGCTACCTACCCCCCCTTTTCTTACTGGCCGCCAGGGCGGGTCACAGAGCTGAGACTGAGGGTGCATATTCAAGGCTTAGAAACGAGGATGGCACCAGTGCTGTGGGTTGTGCGTTCTTGAGGGGGTGATGAGAGGGTCTTCAACAATTGCTAGGAGACTGGTGTGTTAAGCTGAATAGCTAAGACTGTAGGTAGGTCGCATTGAGTAAACAAGATATATAGGAATCACAGGCTTGCCAGAGTACTGAGTGTTGAATGCGGAGTTAAGATAGAATCATACATAAATATATATACATAGGTCCCGAAGATATATATATGAAAGCGATATTACACCATAACTTTGACCCATTGTCCATATTATACTTCCTACCGGCCACAGATCCCATGCCAGACTCTACAATAAGATATCCAAGATAAAGAAGTGAAAATAAGTTAAACAGACTCCCTAATAAATGCATGCAGAATAGTGAATAGTAGTAAAAGCCCTAGTTTACGCATACACATACACATAACCCATAAGACAGAACAAAATAAAAATAGAACCAAAAAGACGCAAAAGATGTAAATCGACGATGCCGTATAATAAAATGAAGTAAAAGGACAGATTGAAAATGAATAGAATAGAATGGGATACCCTTGACCATCATCCTTGGGTATATATAGTTTCTTCTACAGAATACATGCATGTAAAGCAGCAATAAGAGACCTAGAACCAAATCAAACGATAAAATCCCAACGATACTGCTAATCATCGACATCAGTCTCCGTGTTAGTATCGCTAGTATCGCCCGCGTCGCCGTCGGTGTCACTCTCATCCTCATCCTCGCTCGAGTCGTCGAAGGGTTTCTTGGCTTTCTTCTTAGGTGGTTGGCCGGTCTTAAGGGCTTGCATCTGGCCCGCTATCGAGTCTGTGGTGGTGTTCCAGATTAGTTTCCATCCGGCTTATGATTGGGAAAAAAAAAAAAAAGAAGGGGGGGATAGAGAAGCTTACCTTCATCCGGTTCACTGATGTCATCATCCTCCTCAAGAGCGGCCGCCTTGGCAGGGTCTTCGACGTGCAGAGTGATTTCTTGCTTCATATCCAGGCCCAGGTAGCTATCACAGAGCATGTGCATGACGAACGTGAACGCGCCGACCTGGGGAGGCGCCTGAAACTGCATCTTGAGAGTCTGCATGTTGAACGTTGGCTTGCCAGCATCGTCGATGATGGGCTTGTCGAAGGTGGAAAAGACGAAGGGCGGGACGGCCATCTTACCCTGCTTGGAGTCGGCCAGGAAGACGTGCCACCGTGGGGAGTTGTCGCGGGCCAAGTACGGTGCATGCGCCAGGGGTGGTTGCACGGCTTCGGCTTTGCCGTTGGGAGTCTTGTTCTTGGCGGGTTTGCGGCCCATGAGGGCGTCGAGGTCATCTTCATCCGGGTCGATGTCTTCAAGGTCAGCGGGCTTGACTTCCGGGACGTTGGTGTGGCCGGGGGGCACGAAGCGGGCCTTTACGACCAGCTGGACCAAGCTGCTTGGAGTGATGATTTTCTCTCCCATGACCTTGAAGAACGCCTTGCAGACCTGAAGGTCGGGGAGTTGCTTGGCGACAGAAATCGCGGTCTCGTACTGCTTGTCGGATAGCAGTCCCGCGCCAACTGTGAGACTACGGCGTTTGTCTTCGGGAATTTCCATGAACTTTTGCACGGTGAAGTGATCTCTGACATCGGAGCCTTCAACCGACTTCGCGAGCTCTTCAGTGAAATATGGCAGTTGCAAAAGCGGCGAAGCCCCCGGCGAAACGGCCTGGATCAAATGCTGCGACGTACGGAACCCGCCCAACATGGGACGAAGATTACCAAAAGCGAGCGAGATGGCCCTGTATGCTTCGTTCAAAGACAATGCGATCGGGGCAGCCTCATACTTCTCAGCATCAAGAGTGGCATCCTCCAGATCGACCCGACCCACGTACGCCCACAGCAAAGCCAAGGCCTTTCTCCTGCTAGATTCATCCATCTGCTTGATAGTTTCCCGATCCTTGGAGGAAAGAAACGACGCGTCCTCTGACAGCACTTTTTTCTCAAGTTTCGCGAGACCGGCATCCGCCTGAGAGCCTTTGAGCATTTCCTTGAACTCATTCCCCGATGACAGGGCATTCAAGATACCGCCATCTGTGATGTCGTCGGTGTACTCGCGGAAAATGTTACCCGCGCTAGCGACAAGGACGCGTTCCTTCGTGTATCGTTGAGAACCGTACCACCAACGGCCGACAATGTACGGCAAGAGGACGCCCAATAAGCCTCCGTAGACCAACAGGACATATTTCCCATAACCCTCGGTGACGATAAACTTCGGGAGAGCAATACCAATGCTAAAGCTCTGCTTGCCGTCCGGGTGACCGTATTGGATGTAGTTGTTACGAATCTCCTCGTCAGTGAGAGCTTTGTAAGCCTTGGTCAGCTCGACAAAGCGGTCGTTGAGCATCTCAATAGTCACATTCTTGGAGGGGTCGGGACGAATTTTGTCCGGGTGGTAAATCAGCGAAAGGCGCTTGTAGTGTCTGGAAATTGCTTTCTCATTGGCACTCTGAACGAAACGAAAACACAGATGTTAGCGATCAATCAGTTTACGTCCATCCCCTGCAACGGGGAAACCGTGAGGGGAACAATAAATAAACACGCACCCTTGAGATACCCAGAATGTCATATGGATCCCAAATCTTTGGTGTCGATCTGGCAGTGACTGTGATCAAATACACCATATACGCCATGATCACATAGCCCACGACCACGGTGATAATACGCTTCACCCGACGTTCTTTGCGCAGGCGTTTGCGCTTCTGGGCCTCGATGAGGTCTGCATGTTCGGGGGTAAAATCCGATTTTATCCGGGGCGCGGAGTTCTCGAGATCTGAGAGTAGAATAGAGAATTAGATCGACCTGTTTCCATAGACATTCTCCTTGCAAAAGGGAGCACGTACTCTTAGTCGGCTTGAGAAGGTTATAAGTGAGAGGGAGTGTGACAAGGCCGGTGAGAGTCAAGATGAAGAAAGGGAAGAATTGACCCTAGTCACACACAAGCCAGTTAGCGATTTGGACTCTAACATGGACACCTATACTGGAATGTGAATTCCCACCTGTTCATCATAGGTGTAATCTGTAGACATGGTGAGGCGAAATCAAAGCGTCTAGACGGTCGCCCCGTCCGTGGTGGTATGGGCAGAATGCAAGCACAATAGATAGAAAAAGAAGGGAGGACAAGACGACAACCACAAACAAAATTTAGATCACCTCCTCAGAAAGCAAAGAAAGCAACTGCACATATGAAAGAAAGGCAAAGAAGGGCGCCCGGCATCTTTTGGAGGATTATTATCAACGTTGGAGGTTCGTCCACCTTGTGATCGACCGTGTCCTTTCTTGGGCCACACCGCCTGCCGGGATGGGCTAGTGCTGTGAGGCTCAGTAAGGCGGTTTTCAAAGGCATTCAACTCAGCCTCTACTTCTACACAGTACAGAGCATACAGATTGAAGACGATTGGATGAATATTATTTTAAGAAGTTCTATCATTAATCATGAAGTCAGGCTAATCCCAGCTGGCCTGCAATGGGAACAGAAACAATGCTTTTCAGGGGCAGGATAACTATTGCTAATGTACAATGCCAGACACGTCAGGAGGATACACGGAAACCACGTATCGTCCGACGAGTCGTAGTCCTTGGAGATCCGCCAATTTTCACATCAACCATCTCCCAGACAATGACATGGCGAGAGATTTTCAGCATGCCGGTTACGGTGAGAGACACGTAACCTAGATCCATGACACAGACCGTCACGAGCATCCAAGAAGAATACCCATCACCCGGCTGCATGGCAGGGAACTCAAGCGTCAACGACCATGATAGTAGCCGGACACGAACTCAACCTAACCAAAGCAAACGTGGACGACGACTGTACTTTCAATGGATGATGGTTGCAAGCGCGAAAAATCTCTCGACCAGAAATCACATGGCCAAGTTGTTATAAAAGGCCAATCCAATATCCGTTTGATTTGTGGGATATCTTCATTGCTACAAGCCGTGACTTGGGCATTCCATTGACTCTGGTAAAGGCGTCATTGTCGGGCAGCGTGCGCGTGGTTGTTCGCCGACGAAGTATTACTTCGTAGGCATGTGGTTGTTATTTTTTGGTCTGCCCCCCCTTTCTTTTTTCTCCGTGCTGATTTTGTTTTTCATATCATCGTGAAGGCAAAAAGGAATTGAATAGTGAAGAAAAAAACTTTTTTCAGGCTCGAGTCACCCCGGTAATTTCGACTGTGATCTGAAGGATGTCAGGAACAGGTGCATTCTTGAGTTTGTCTAAGAGGCCCAACTTACGAATCGATATAATCGAGCCCACCGAAATACTCCAGCATGCGATAACAGAGATCCACGTCATCTCCCGGTTCACCGCCAAACAGTCGACACTGCTCCGTCTCTGGGCGTAGCGGACGACGAAGGCGTGTTTCCCAAGTCACAAACCCATGATGCCAGGTAGGGGCGAGGGATTGCGGAACGGGATCAGCCACGGAAGAGGTGAGAGAGGAAGCGGTGGTTGCGTTACGGCTTCGAGGTCTTAGTCGAGTGCGACGTCTGTTGTGTCTCTGGCCCATTCTAGGATACCGAATTGAAAATACTGCAGATCGAACAGCAGGCGACTTTGGATTTTTGGTAATGACTCCCACTCAAAAAGCATCAATCAATCAATGAGTGAACAAGGAAGAGGGGAGTGACCATCATCCCTAGAAGGATGAGATGAGGTAGTGAAAAAGGGAGGGAGAGAGGAAGAGAACGCATTATATAGAAGAAAGGGAGACAATGGCGTGACTCACTGCAGGTTAAAAATCCTCATAGGGCACGGCAAGCACCGTTGCTCCCGAATCAAGAATAAGAATAACCAGCAGGGTCATCCGATCCACATTTTTCGATTTCGATATCTCATATTTCTTTTTCTTTTTCTCGGGTCCACTCTGCAGTCTGGAAAGCAGGAATACCCAAGGAGTAAACCCAAGTACTATGCTAGATGGCGTGAATTCACACCATGCAGCATCCCTAGCACTCTATTTTTTTTTCTCCCTCTGTCTGTCCTCCGTCCGTACCATACTTCCATATTTTGCAAATAATTGCGCAAGATTGACAAGATGACCTCATTCGTTTCAAAGCGTGGTGTGACTGCCAATCATCCGCCCATACCTTTCCAATCTTGCTCATAAGGTACTCCGGAGTGCTCCTGTGCTCTGTACAAGTAAATGACCGTCATCTTACATTCCCATACACCACCGATGCCGGCCCCTGTGCCCTTCTATCGCTGGTCAGGCCTATCCGGCTCGTTACGGTCCGATCGGCGTCGTCAGGGATTTACCGTACGCTGTATGTGTGTAACTATTACGGAGTAATAATAGGTCTCCGGAGTATGCTGGTATTACGTAGTACAGGGTCACGCAACACAGAGCCAGTCTGCAGATCCGGTGCGGTGATCCATTTGGCATCTACTCCGTACTCTGTAACGTAGTAAGTTAGCTATAGCTCTTCCCGTCTATACTGTTTCAGTAGGCCATGACCCTGTCAAACCCTAAGTCGTCGCTTCAGTCCGAGCAGACCCTGCGCGACACGCCGTTACGACTCTCAATGCCCCATCTTCATTCCTAGTCTATTTCTTAAATCAATGTTGACTCCGGAACGGACTCATCAGATCTTCCACCTCGGCTGTAGTCGTCAAGATACACGTTGGTGAGCTGGCAAGTTGCAGTACGGAGTAGCAGCACAGGATAGCAGCACAGGATAGGGATGCAAGGTCCCACTCGGAGACGTGAAAAGAATAATAGTACGGGTATAATACTCGGTAGTCTACCTGCTGTTATTCGGTGTAGAAAGGCGATGTCATCAGTGTCCACTTCCGGCTCCTCTCTTAATTTGAGCAGATTCCCCCCTTCGTAGATAGGGTAACTGGAGTACAAACTAGGTAGCACCAAACGCACATAGTATGGAGTAGTGCAAAGTGCTCCGAAGTACTCTGTAAAGTAGTATGTACGTACTTTTGTGCTAGTGCACGACTCCGTACAAGATAGGTAAAAAGGAGAGAGCTAATTGTCGATCCCGTGCCGAATTATCTTTAGCATCGCGTCGCCCTTGGGTGCGGTCGTTAGGTTCTCATATCCCTTCCCAGAACTGCTACCAGTCACCAGAATATCGTCTTCAATCCGCACCCCGCCCACCGGGATATATGCCGTCGCAACTTCGAAGTTGATGAACTTGGCCACCGCCGGCTGCTGGTGCGCGTTGGTCAGAGCCAGTCGGGAGAAGTAAATCCCTGGCTCGACCGTTACTACCATGCCCTCCTCCAATACGGGCGCCGAGAGCGTGCACGGGGAACGATGATGGTAGTTGTAATTCGGGTCTCTGTCCTCCAATGCCGTGAGTCCACGTTCCGACACGTCATGGACTTCCAGTCCAACATGATGGCCCAATCCGTGGGGGAAGAAGACTTTTGATGCGCCGGACTCTCGAATCTCCTCCACGGTGCCGTTTTGGAGGACGCCTAGTCGCTGTAACCCTCGGATGGCAATATGGTGTGCCAACACGTGCAAGTTCAGGAAGCGCACACCCGGCTGGATCCGTCGAATGCATTCCTCCTGCATTTCTTCAACCAGATGGTATATGTCTCGGGCATGGGAGCTGGGCCACGCTCCCGTCAGTGGGAACGTTCTGGTTACATCGCTGGCATAGCAATTCCACTCCGCACCCGCGTCCAGACAGACCAGTTGTCGACCCTTCAACGATTCGTTGTTCTTGACATAGTGGAGGACGGCTGCGTTCTCACCAGATCCAGCGATCAGATCGTATGCTTGATTCTTTGCGCCGTGCGACACGCACGTATTCAAGAACAGCCCAGCGATTTCGGCCTCGTTGGTCATGTGGTAAATGTTTTCAAGGATCTTGCGATGGGCCAGGCCAGAGATGAGATTCGCGTGGCGGATCAATTGAATCTCATAGTCATCCTTCACGCCCCGGGCTGCATCCATGGCGGGCTGCAGCCGTTCCACATCCAACCATAATTCCCCGGCAGATGACAAAAGGCTTGGCTTTTGTGAATGGTGTAGGATATAGATGGGACTCGACCGATTGTGCTCGCTCGTCCATCGCTCAAGATGTTCTCGCAGCGACGCAAAGTAATACACCAGGTGTACATCGTACCTCGCCTGTGCCTCCTCCCGGGTCACGGTGGGCCCATTCCAGATCGCGCGGTGTAGATCAAAATTGGGAACATAAAGCGTCAGAAGGTCCTTTTGGATATCGTAGGTCAGATAGCAATCCGCTTCGTCCACACCGCTCAGGTAATAGAAATAGCGTCCTTGTCGAAATGGCCGTTCTTGGTCCGAATCCGCCCAGTTCACCGTCGCTTGTCCCACTAAGTAAATGAGACCGTGGGTAGCCCTCAGTTTGGCAGCGACTCTGCGCGCATGTTGCTTTGCTGGATACTTGTCATAGTCGCCTCCTGCCATCTCTAGATGGATGCTATACGCATCCAGGGAACGGACGACCGTATGCGACTGAGCTCGAGCTTCCTCGGAATCTTCTCCAAGGCGGAAAGGGACAGAGGCACGCATTCTCAAGATAGGGAGAGACGACGGTTCAGACTGGTATAAAGAGAGCTATCTCGATCTCGACTGAACTGGCTTTTCAAGGGTCGAACTGCCTTGAGGAGAACATGTAAGGAGTACAGAGAAGCAAGACTGATTGACCGTCAGCCCCGGCGGTTATCGAACTCATCGCGGCGGTCAGCCTCACCTCCATAATCAGCTACGAAACGCAGCAGCCACCACTCCAAGACAAATCTAAGTCAGTCCCTGAAACAGAAATGAAAAGGCAGAAATCGCATTCCTTTTAACTACCGTTTTTTTTGCTCTACCAACCCATGTATTAATCCGAATGCGACCAGGCGGCCGCAAGCGTTAGGCGGTGTTTTTCCCTTTTTGTCCAAGACCTGCCAGGCCAGCGTCATTCTTCTGTCTCCCTGAACTTCCTTCCTTCTTCCTCTCTTCTTCCACTCCATCAACACTCCTGTTCCTATCCTTCCACTTCCAATCTTCTATCTGTGTTTCCTCATCTCCGGCGCTTGTTCTCTTCGCCAGGAAATTATCATTCTCTAGATTCATCCAGAACAGACACGCACGGTCGGTCCATGAACGATGCGGGGAATTGAGGCATCGGGCCCCGGTGCTCTCTACGGCCTTCCCTCGACTCTCAGCACGTCTGTCATCAGCAGCACCTCTACTCCTACCTCGTCGCCCTCGTTTCTCTCGCATACCAACCCGGATACCGTTTCTCGTAATATCCAAAATGTCCTGCGCTCTATGTCTTCCCAGCTCGTCGACCACCCCGTCAGCGTCAGTGGCAATTCAGCCGGGTCGACCGGAAAGGGAATTCTCATCGGGATTCTGTCTGCCTTTGGCTCTGCAGCGGTCGCAGTAATTATTCTGGCCTTGTTTTTCTTCTTCAAGTATACCCAGAGGGGCCGGATCATCCTGGATCGGATTGGACGACCGGGTGAATTTGATGACGAGCAGGCTTTTGCGCGCGAGGAGGAGGATGCTTTGGAGACCATGGACGATATCTCGCGATCAGATTATTTGAAATCGAAAGGTGGGTTTCCATTTTGGGGAGGTCAGTCAGGTAGACAGCAATGAATACTGATGCGATGAGATTTTCTAGCCTTCGTCGAAGCCAACCCTCCAGAATCGGTGCAGACCGATATCTCGCTTTCCCAATTTCTTGCGATTCAAGAAAAAGGTGTCTCCGCATGGGAATTCCAACCAGAACTGGAAATCGCCAATTGTTTCGTTGAAGGACGGACGGAGATTGAGTTCTTCGATTCCGTATGCAGCGTTCAGACAAACCTTCCGGTTCCTAAGCAGAATGATGTCTACTACTGGGAAGCGAAGCTCTTTGAAAAGCCCGAAACAACGTCAGTCAGTATCGGCATGACAACAAAGCCATATCCGTTGTTCAGATTACCAGGTGCGTGGAGTCGAGTATCGCCACTTGCGCAGTGTTAACCTTTCCCTTTTCTCCAGGTTGCCACAGAGTGTCTGTTGCCTATCAGTCTACCGGTCATCGCAGGTATAACCAGCCGTTCACTCCGACTCCGTATGGCCCTCCGCTCTTGCAAGGCGATGTGATTGGCGTGGGATACCGGCCCCGTTCGGGCAACATCTTCTTCACTCGCAATGGCAAGAAATTGGAGGAGGTTGTTCATGGTCAGAAGGTTCCCAATTTCTTCCCCACCATTGGCGCGAACGGCCCATGTGCTGTCCACGTCAATTTCGGCCAGATGGGATTTGTGTTCATCGAAGCAAACGTGAAGAAATGGGGTTTGGCCCCAATGACCGGCAGCCTGGCTCCCCCTCCGCCGTACGGAAGTGAACAAGGAAGTATCTTGCTCGAATCTGGTCGCGAGAGCGCAGCGCAAATATCCCAGCGGGTTTATGAGAACGCCGGGTCGACAATTAGAATTACACCGTCTACCAGCCCTGGTCCAACCCGATCATCGACCGATATTTCGCTCGCGCAGTTGGCCCATGTCCCCTCTCACGAAAACATCTGCGAAAGTTCGAGCCACGCTACTGGGGAGGACGAGGGGGTTCGCCCTCCAGCTATGGACCACATCCCGCCTCCGGAGTATTCCAGTCCTGGAGGTAGTCGCCGGGGTAGCGATGTTTCGGGGGGTCTACCGCAGCCAAGTCAACCACCAATACCCAGTTACGATGCGGCTGTGCGCGGTGGAGGTCATTTCTCAGGAGAGAATTGAGACTTTTTAAAAATGCCCCAGCGCATATATAATTCATCTTTATTTATGTTTCCTTTTCTTTCGGTTCGGTTGTCTGGAATTCTGCGATATGCTAACACAAGGCACGCGCGTCAGTTCCGGATTGTATTATCTTTTCTTCTTGTGTTATTATACGATTTAGCGGCCATGGCTGGCGTTCAATGGGTGGGAATTCTATGGGTTGTATTTGTTCATGGGTTATGCCACTTGGGTCGTGGTCGTGCAATGAAGTAACGTATATAGGTACCTATACGATCTCGACTTTCTCGATTTTCTAGAGCCACTGGGACTGTTCCCTCCTGGATGCCGTCGCTTTATGAGGGTACTCAGGGGATTGCTCAGTAAGTATTTTCTGTCACCGGTCAGAACTCGGTGAGCACTTAGGGCCTGCTCAGGGCACGCTCAGTGTACAGTCACGTGCACTCGGAGCTGCTCACCCGGCCATTTATTTTGTGCGGTAGTTTGACCATAGCGCCATATCCATCATTTCGAATACCCAACCCTGTTCCCGGTGTCCATATTGAATGATGCAAGCCAAAAATTGATGTTTTGAACCTTTCTTGAGTAGCCCGCAGGGTTTGTGGTTGATAGTGTAATAATCTATGAAGGGTCTGGGTAGTAAACAATAATAATGAAGATAAGAGGGGATATGACACTTCCATATATTCCAAGACTGATTGCTGGCTGTCTGAAGAAACCCGCAATCCCCCTATTTATCAATATGCTAGACACATCTAACCGCTTTGGGGCGGTATACACATGGTGGTCTGAGATAGCTGGCCTGGAGGATTCGCAACCCTAACAATGCTTTGTAGAATGCCTGGGGAGGCAAACCCCAGCAGAAGGAAGTTTTATAAATCTGTTCAAAAAAACTGCATTGATCATGGAAAAAGAGCTCTTGTCCTTTATAAACACCGTTGACAAGGTGCTTATTCAGTCAACTTCAATACCCTAGGCCTTTAGGAAATAGCATTAGACATGAGAGAAGATAGTATCTACACCTCCATAGTCCCGAAACTGAACCGTGATATGAGAGTTGGTCATGGGAGCTTTCAATATCCCGTGGATCTCAGCCTAGCCCACAGGATGGTCGGTTATGTTCTTGGGAGCTTTGAGCATGTCTTTGCCGCTCGCTGTAGAGAGGATAACTGAAGCTATGTATATACCTCCGTACGTCAAAGCCTTCTATCATGCTAAGAATGTTAGAAAATTCTCCACAAAACCGATCCCTAGATCTAATATTTTATCGAAGATCCTGAACGGAGTATGGAAAATGATTTGACGTCTAAAAACGATATCATACTGCGACCGGGCCAAATAGTATGAGGTTTTATATACAATTTATTTCTCTGTTCCAGAGATAATTCCTTTGTTGCTCGTGACTTGCGAGGAAAGGATCCTGGATAACGTGACCACCGTCTTCCGCATCCTCTTCGTTCTACGCCCTCCTCTACAACTTCTTCCCACCCCCAGCCACCAACCACCGATCCCATCACCTATCAGTCTATTTATCTATTCAACAAGAGTCGCCAATCGCCAGCTTCAAAACACCCCGTATAGCATACTCCGCGACCGAAGCTTACGGCTCCCTGGACTTTTGTCATTACCCTGCCTGCCTTGCCTCGCCCAACGCCCGATCGGAACCTTAAGCCATAGCCTCGACAGGTCATCTTCGCATCCCTTGCTCTCGTCGTCGTCGTCGTTGTCGTTGTCTTTATCGTTGTCGCTGTCGTTGTCGTTGTCGTCGTCATTGTTGCCGTCATCGTCATCGTCATTATCACCTCAGTTGTCTTCGTTATCGCACGTTACCAACGAATATTTCTTGAGCATTCTAGAAAGGAAGAGAGAAGGGCAACGGAGCGGTGGTGTCTGCATGCTGAGGACCCCTTGAGCCTGCACTGCCCTCGTGTCTGATTTCACTGGAAAAAGGAGAGAGCGCTCTAGTTCGATCGCCTGGCTGGGTTGCATTTGTTTCATTCGCATACCCTCGTTCATTCAATTTTTAGTGGGGTCTCAGCTCTGTTGGTTTTCACCAAAGTACGCCTGTGAAGTGTTACCCACGGGGTGATAATCCTGGACTTGCATTTGCATCCAACGATTTCATTCTCGGGGCGCATGTGCAAAGGTTTCGCGATTGCGAATCAGCATAATAACAGAGTATCTGTAGCGCGCAAGCCACGCACTGGATATTGCTTTCTACTTTGAGGTGATGAGATGGTTGATATCTGACGAAGATCGCAGTGCTTGGTCGTTGTTAGCTTATATATAGAGGGATTTGACTGTCTTACAGCAAGGGCGTTCTTCCTGAAAAGTGAGGCTTGGGCTAGGTATACGTGGCTTGGCTTTCAGTCAGATCAGCACTGGACGACTGTCAAGGAAGACAGCTAGGTCGTGGAGCCATGGCGGACAAAGCCACTTTTCAGGTCATTGTTTTGGTAAGTCTTGCTGCCCCATATGCATCTCTCGCCTCTTTTCTTTTCTTTCTTTCTTTCCTTTTTCTTTTTCCAACAAAAAATATAATAAGGACCTCTCTTGTGCATCGTTTGATTCTATATTTGTTAAATCGGAGCCAATGGTTTTGAATCAGTCGTTTGTAGAACAAAAGTCTCGCGAGCATTTGCCCTAGTGTCGGCATCCCGCACTCAAGACAAACGGGGCTAATACTAGTTTTTCAAAGGGCCCAACGGGAGGACCTCGTGAAGACAGCGTAACCGGACTTCTAGTCAGGTCGACATCGACTGGATGGTGTCCGCACTCGATAGCTGCCGTCGATGCAGGTACCCTACTTGCTGGTATTATCCGGACCCTAGAACAATACACCGCTGAATCAAAGGATGGCAAACGATTCATGAACGACGGGCCATTTGTCGGGCTAGATCTGCCCTACCACTCGCCTCAGGCAAATGCAGCATATATCTTCCAAGAAATCATCGGCACTATCCTAGTGACTCACCCTCATCTGGATCACTTGGCAGGATTGGCGATCAACACGCCAATAATTGAAGCTTGTAACGGTCCTAAAGTCGTGGCTGCTTTGCCATCTGTGGTCGCCGCCATCAAGAACCATCTGTTCAACGACGTGATCTGGCCAAATCTGTCTGACGAAGACGGCGGAGCGGGCTTGCTCACATATCAGCGCTTGGTAGAAGGTGGAAACCCAAGATTCGGCCGCGGTGATGCGAAAGGATATATCCGCGCATGCGACGGGCTGCTGGCAAAGTGTCTCAGTGTTAGCCATGGCCGTTGCAAGAAGCGGTATCACCCCGAATCTGGGGCGCATCATCGCGTTGGAAGTGCTGTCTTTGCGGCAGATCAATTGGTGGTGCCTTCCAGAGCGATATCTGTTGATCAAAGCGAAGCAGGGTACGTAACTATTTTCAGCTTATCTGTGACGCCCAAGCATGCTAACCAGCTTCGCGCACTAGATTTTACTCTCCTGCTCGCTCACCATGTTTCGTTCCATCATCGAATGTGAAAGACAACGCTGAAGCTACCGTCGAAAGCTCGGCATTTTTCATCCGCGATCACTCCAGTGGCAGTGAGATTATCGTCTTCGGCGACGTCGAGCCAGACTCCATCTCCCTCGATCCCCGCAATAGACGCATCTGGGAAGTTGCAGCGCCCAAAGTCGCCTCGGGTGACTTGCGCGCAATCTTCATTGAATGCTCCTACGATGATTCCGCCGAAGATTGCTCCCTCTACGGCCATCTCTGCCCACGCCACCTTGTCGCTGAGCTCAAGGTGCTTGCATCCAAAGTCACAGATGCCCATCATCCGAGTGCAGCAGCGAATAGGAAACGCAGACGTAGGGCCAGCAGTCCCGGTATAGACCGAGGCGTAAGTCCCCGGACGAAACGCATGCAGAGTATCTCCGGGGGGCGGCAACGGCGTTCAGACGCGTATCTCGAACAGCCTAGTACTAATTCGAGACTCGAGAGGAACGACTATTTTGGTGAAACCCCGGATCTGGCGCATGGTGGCGTCACGCCGAGTTGCAATGGTACCCCTGGTACGGGAGACCCTGATAACGACAAGATCGCCACCAACAGCCTCAATAATAGCAATACCACCAACATCCAACCATGGCCTGACCTCAGCCCATTCCCCCTCTCCGGCCTATCCGTATACATCATTCATATCAAAGAGGAAATGTCCGATGGCCCGCCGCCGCGAGATCGCATCCTCGAGCAACTTAGGGCTCATGGCGAGGATGCGCGGCTAGGGTGTAAATTCTATGTTCCGAAACGTGGCGAGGGGATTTGGATTTGATGGAGGATCGGCGATATAAGTACACCTTTTCTTGTCTATTCGTGCTTGCGTATGCTCGGGTGCTGGGTGCTGGGCAGCAATTCTCGATTGTGCTGGAGTTGATTATAGATTCGGTTTTTGATGGTTTCTTTTTTTATTATCAACGGCGCAGAGGGTAGGCAGTATTTCTGACTATTGAAAATGAAGGTAATATTGGAATCAAATAAATATGCCCTTAAACTAATGATAAACACAACAATGTACAAAACGGGCAGTAGTAGACATCTACAAGTAACGTCTCCCTCTTGCTTCAGCAATAACATCCTCCCACGAAGCCTTCTCCCCAGAAGGAATCTTCAAGCCCTTGGCACCCTCACTCTCACCCTGACCCTTATCTTGGGCGTCATCGTCATCGACATCCAGAACACCCTCCCCATCTCTAGCAAACGCAATCAAATCCTCCTCAGCACCCCACTCGCCCATGGCCATGATTCCCACGGGGACATCACGCACATAACCCGCAGGACAGCTAATCGCCGGACAGCCGGTGAAATTCGCCAACCAGACGTATTCCATATTCCGCACGGACGACTTCCCATCCGACAAGCCATGTGCGAGGTCCGCGTTGCCGCCGCTGATCTTCCACCCAGGGATTGGCGTGGTTGGGGAGAAAATCAGGAGGCCCGGATGCGCGCGGAAGAGATGCGCCAGGTGGGACATGAGGAGACTGCGCAGGCGCTGCGCGGCGAGATACTCCTGCGAGTGGATCTGCCACATGCCCATCGAGACGAGGACTCTGTTGGGGGCCGTGAGGCTGCGGATCTGTTCGGGGTTCAGGCCTGAGGCGATCTCGGCCATGATGGTGAGGACGTGGGCGCGCTGGCCTTCCGGGAGGTAGGGAATGGAGATGTCGATTATAGTGTAGTTTCGTTGGCGGTAGTAGGCGAGGGTTTTGTCGAAGATGGCGCGTACGGGCGGCTCGGCGCGGTCGATCCAGTCGCGGACGATTCCGATAGTTTTGTTCTTAGGACTTGCTGTGCTGCTAGGGTTGGGTAATGGGGCTGGGAAACTGGATGCCAGGGTGTCTTCGCTTGCCGGGGGTGGTGCGGCCATGATGCGATACGCCAGCGCAAGATCGTCGATGCTCGCCGCCATCGGCCCGTACACGCCCACTGTCGAGGCCAATCCGACCGTTGGCGCGGCTGAGACGCGGTTATGTGATGGCTTCAGTCCCCAGATCCCGCAGAACGACGACGGGATCCGAATGGACCCTCCGCCGTCTGCTCCAAGGGCGATGGGGACCAGTCCCGCTCCGACGGCATAGCCAGAACCGCCCGACGAGCCACCGCAGTAGTAGTCCTGGTCGTGCGGGTTTCGGGGAGTACCGAAATTGGGGTTGTTGTTGTTTGTATCTATTCACTAGTTAGAACGGGGCCCGGCCACCAGACCATCTGACGGGGAGAGGCTTTACCCAAACCCAACTCATGCATTGTAGTCTTCCCGATGACAATAGCACCAGCTTCCTCCCACTTCCTCACACACCAAGATGTTCCTTCCAGCCCGTACTTGAAGTCCATTTTACTCCCCAACGTCCGCGCATATCCCTCCACGTGGACCTCATCCTTCACCACGACCGGCACTCCGTCAAGCGGACCCAAAGGCTGTCCCCTCTTATATCTCTCTGAGGAGGCCTCAGCAGCCGCGACTATAGCTTTCCGTTGCGATTCGAGGAACGCGACCGAGTGCTTGCCGGGTGGTTTCGCATCGCGACTGACCAGGGGCACCAGTGCCTCGACGACATCGAGCGGTGACAGTTCCGCAGCTTTATAGAGCGAGTGGTAATCCGCAGACGTGTAGTAATTGTTCTTTCCCTTTCTCGCGGCCGGCGCTGACGATGGACTATCTTCGTTTCCTGCAGGGGTTTTGGCGTCGGCCGGAATCACGGTTGGATCGTACCGGGCAACGTATTGTTTGAGATGCGGGATCTCGCGGATGACGTTAAATCCGGCAGAGCGCCAAAAGTGGCTTTGAATAAAGCCAATGTTCTGGATTCTGCAGACAGACAATGAAGAAAATTCAAGTCAGTTAAGGGGCTGTGATGCGCCATGCATGGACTCTGATTGCTTGCTTACAATGTAGCTCCGATCACCAACGGTATGCCGCGGAAAACAGGGATCGACTGTATTTCATTCTTATACGGCACCGAGGGGCCTCGCGAGGCTCTGGATAGTTAACAAATTGGATGTCTTCGTTGCTGGAACTCATTCTGATCCTGCCTGTCTGCTCTCTCTGGTCGTCAAGAAGAAGCGTCGGGAATGATGATGTCGGGAGGCGATCTGCGGCTCTAAGGTGGATTGCGGGTCACATGTCAAGAATTACTGCTTAGATAGTCTTCTGTATGTGCTACGGTATTTGCGATTAATGCTCTAGGTATACAGAATATATTGAAATCTCAGATTGTCAGTTTGATGTTGGCCTTATCCAAGCCCAGCGCCACGCCCGTAAGCACGGCGGTATATCCAACCAAGACTGCCATGGCCTGACCGGTGCTGACATCAAGTGTATGGATGCTCAGGTTCACGGCTCCGGTGAGCAGGTTCGCCAGAAGAAAGATCGCCAGGCCATTCTTGTTGAATGCCGTCATAATGCGACTGGTTGCAAAAGAAGTCCGTTCAGTTTCATTCTCCGACCCAGATGCCCGGTGGACCGCTGCGAAGAATACAGTCTCGGTCAGACAGAATAGGAAAAGCTGTGCGTTGTTGAATGCGGAAACCCAGATTACGTAGGGCATGTTCGCAAGCCGGCGCGAGACCGGGATATTGGCTCCATACCCAGCTGCGTAGGTGGAATTCAACATGAAAAGGACCGTCCATGCCAGTGTCTGCACGCCCAAGCTGACGAGAACGCTTTTTCTCGCCTGCTGAGGTGTCTTGGACGGCGACGTCCCTCGTGGAATGATCCTTGCGCCGATCGCTCGACCAGCCAGGAATATGGCCAGGTATCCCAGAAAGGAGAAAATTCCCTCCCGATTCTTAGACAATAGATCCGGCCCACGGGGCGAAACCAGGATGTAGCTCTTGAGATCAGTTGACTCCAGGGCCACTTGGTACAAAACCACAATACCCAGAGCCAGGATCTCATAAGACGGGATGAAGACAGCAATAGCATCGAATATCTCCACAAAAGGAGGCAAAAGGCCCATGGTGAAAAAAAAGTTCCAGTGGACACCATACTCGGTTACATGCTCTGCATAATCGAGGCCTTTGACACTGTACAACCGTATCAGACCCAGGGCCAGCAGCGGGATCGAGTGCCGTGTCGACGCCACCAATCTCTGTAGTAAGGGTATCTTCTTAGACCGGCTGCTCCTGCTCTTGAGAACCGAGCGAGCGGATACCACCCCTCCGGAGAACACAAACGAACCCACACCCAGATCCATCAGCGATGTGCCCCAGTTCTCGACTTTGGCGAAACGACGCGGAAAGACGCGAAAGTCGACCGCCAGGATGGCGACACATGTGACAATCATCATGGCAGCACGGTATGTCGTGAGGAACGGATGGATTGGTAGGGGTTCTGACTGATTTGACGCATTTTGCGACTTGGTGGACGCTTCATTCTCCGCGTTGGACTGGCGCGGAGGTTTCGCTTTCTGTTGTGTGCGTGGGCGCGATGAATTGAGGAGTACGAGGAAAGCCGGAGAAGCGACGAGGATATTCAGGAGCAACGGCGCAGAGGAATATAATGTGGTCGCGAACAAGATGGCCGTTACATTCAGTAGGAAATCGACGACAAGCGCGGCCGTACTGTAGGGTGTGAAGAAGGACACGCGGGACTGGAGGACGGACCAGAGGAAGACAGCAACCTAGAGCTCGTAAAATCATTCGTCAGTGAACTATACAGGTCTCTCATTTCGCGTTGCGAAAGATACATACTGGAGCAACCAGCGTGACGGCGTTAATCTCCAAGATACTCCCCCCTGCGAGGTCCGACACGAACGCCTCTTTCCGCGCTTTATAGCTTGGATCCATACTGATAGATTGTCTGGTGGCAATGGTGAAACTGAATCACATAGTATGGATTTTTCTTAACTTATTCTTCCCAGGGAAAGGCCACGGTGTCGAGGATGTCGATATGGCGGAATGGATGATTTGGTTTCTTCGGATGGCGATTGGTTCCTGAGGGATCATACTTACCGTATAAGGTAATCCAACTACACCCCGAGAACGAGAGAAAGAGTATGAGCATAAGCGTGACAGGTCTATATGCAAATATAATGCCCTTACCTGCGAGCTCTGGGAATGTCTGGTTATTTATTATTCATTTATTTATTTTTATTTTTTTCCCCTTCTCGGAGGGCCAATCCAACAGAAAGACTAAGACTACTATGTACGGAGTACAGACCTAAAGAACAGTTATACTCCGCACACTCATACACTCCCAAGAGACCAGAATAATGATACAACAATACTAAAAAGCTTTGAGCATAGAGATATGGGCCATTTATTCACTTCATTTACCAGTCCAAGTTCTGCATAGCCATTCTTTGGTATTGGCTATGCAGCCGGAAGGATATGAATTTGGATGACTGCCAGAGCTGCTGGCATCTATCCTACGATTGGTCTATGATTGGATTCCTCGATCAAATAATTGATATGGATATCAGCTAGCCTTATGCATATTCCTATGCTGGCACTGCTTTAGCGCTAGTTTTCAAAACAAGGAAGATAGTCTTCTAGCACACCGAGATCGGTCCCCAATCCGCAATATTTCTCTCTCATATCATTATACTTTCTCACATTCCTCCAACGTAGAGCCACTTGCATATTTCAGGAGACAATCTGGAGCTATATAGAGCTATGCCAATATGCATCGAAGCGCATACGCCTCCACGATATTCTATCTAGAAGAGATGCAAAGCCGGGTTCCGCCACGATCAGCAAATACATTCTGCAGGCCCTGAATACCAAGGTCAAATGGGCCGTGCCATCTGCTTAGTATCTGCCCGGGCTCAGGCAGGGTATAACGTGTGCTGAAGATGGCAAATAGGGCAAAAGTACCGAATGCAAAAACAGCAGATAAAGTTTATCACGGCGATCCGGGAATGCTTCCGAGCGGATCTCGTACTCTGGGAGAATATATTCGCAGGTTAGGGCTTCACGCAGCTACTCCACTGTGAGTCTTTGGAAACCTGACGCAGTACCGTACCTGGGGGTCTGTTCTATTCTATGTGTATAGGTAGGAAGTGAGGCTGATGCTCTAGTCAGCCTCGGCTTTTTCTCTTTTGTTGGACAAGTATGGATTGTTTTCTGAATATCTAAACAGCTCTGCCCGTCACGTTCTCTGTGAGCACATATACTCTAACCAACCCTCTATAGCTATCATAGCAGGAGGTTACAGTACTCTACTACTGCAGTGCAGAGAAACTAGGTTATCAGCCTGATGTACTGTTATCTTCTCAACAGCCCCTAAACATCCGCAAATGATACTAATCTTCATATATGGACTCAGGCTACTAGGTACAATTCTCAAAAAATGCCACACCATATCTCAGCGAGCACAGAAACTGCCAAATTGTTGGTAGTATAAAACGCAAAATCTGAAGTTCTCGATAAACCAACCAAAGCGCCTCTTATTGCTAGCTCTGACGAGGGCCTCAACTGCTACCATCTGGCCCAGCTAACACACTGAGCCTTGTCCTGACCTATGAACGAAATGTCTTCTAACTGTCAAGGAATTTCCGCTCATATTGAAGTTCATGATCATGGTTAAGGCTCTGTGTTTCCTCTACTATATTGCACAGCAGAGGCATCAGTGTTATTATGGTATGTCTTCGTGCTGCAATCCCTCGTGGGGTGCTCTACGGGTCCTTGTGTGCCATTGTACAATCTTTGGCGTGAATGTGCTTTACGGGTGTTTCCCATGCAGTACTATCATTTGAAGAAATCAGAAGTATGAATGGACTTCTGGTAGTAGTGAGCTGCTCAGCTGCATGGACATAGATGATGAAGTAAATCTAAGATCAAGTTAACGTTATTGGAGGTACCACTGATGAAATCCTGCCCCGCAGCAAAGCAGAAGCAGTCATTGACAAAACATCAAGGTTACCAGATCATATTCCTGGCCTTCAAACCTGATGTCATGTCCAGGAAGAAGATGTACCTCTAAGTAGTGGTTGAATGGAAATAGACGTATTGCTTGATCCTAATGGCCATTTCAGCACAACCGACATGCAAGGCGCTGGATCACGTGGTTAGGCAGAGACAACACCATTATGTCATTTCCCGATCATAGTTAACAGTCAATAGGCTTTTGTACCTGACAGTACTGCTAACCCCAGAAAACCTTTTGAGGCGTTGGGCATCAAGATACAGAATATCAGCAACTTTCCGTCTACCATAATATACTCTCACCCTGGATCGATCCCAAAGTGGTTGGTGACGTCTTGCTGTTCGGCTTATTTCCGAATTCCTCCGTGACTGGTCCCTGTAGGGGCAGCGCATATCCAGGAGGAATCTGTGAAGTCGTCATTCTGTACTTTGCATAGTTCTCTCTCGCCCCGGATGATCGCACTATGGCAATACTGTACTGCCAGGCGGCCTGCATTAGTGAGCCCTTCTCACAGATTCTGGAACAACTAACAGACGCGATGCATGATTAGTCGGTAATTTGTCTGATTTGCGGTTCCCCTGCGCCCTAGGATGAAGCACTACAAAAATTAGACCAAGGCTGTGCACGGCTTTGGGTTGGATGGATGGATGGATGGATAAATGGATGGGCATGTTCGCGGCCGGTCTTCGTATTCCGTACGGAGGCCTTGACCGTTTTCTACCGCACTTTTGCATCTTCGTGTTTCAAGACGGAAACAAAAAAGAGGAAAGGCATGATAATTATTTGTGCATCACCCTTTTTCCCTGGATACTAGCCCCGACGGAGCCGCCAAAAAAAAGGTCTAAGGCTAGTGGCCAGTGTCTGCAGAAGTTCGAACTCCGTCAAACCGTGACACGGGATTCCCGATTTGTGTTATTGCTATTATACTCCGTAATTGCGATAAGCCCCGTCGATCAAGTGAGTAAGTCGATCAGCAGCAATTCCCAGAAAGGTATCCCCTCCGTACGAGATGGACTGTTCCTATCGATGGTGCGACTTTAGCTCTCCATTCCTGGTTTTTAAACGCGCTCCGTTTTGCAGCAGCCAGACCCCGGCTCATACGCTCGCCAATAATGGCCCTCAATAATTTATCGGACGGGATTGCGTCGAAGGCCAGAGAGGAGAAGAAAAGATTCAGAGATAAACGAAAATACTCAATTCTTCGTACAAGTATTCTCGGGGTGAATTTCGGTTTTATTCGGAGGTACGATGTTCCCCTTAAACAGGATGCAAAGGTTTAGAGAGACTTTATGGGGCCCGGTTGGTTTCTAGAAGCAAACCTTGGTTCCACCATCGATCTGTCTCCATCTGATGATGATACGGAGCATTAATTGCTATTATATTTTCCCACTAACCCGGCCTAGATCCTGTGCGTCATATACCTATTTCCCTATCCGGACGACCGCCCTGCTTTTGGGTTTCCATTTTTGTTGGCTCTGAAACCTCCGACTCTTCTAGAGCCGGAAGGATTAAAAAGAAAAAAAAAAAAAAAAA